>VZUA01009377.1:21209-41259 GCA_013401035.1 Horornis vulcanius | reverse complement strand
CAAATATATCTAGAATAAGCCAAGAACTCCTGAGATCTGCAGCTATAAAATCTGATTTTAAAGCCTTTCCACTCTGTGCCGCTCCAGAACCAAACAGTGCTCAAGAGTAAAATGCTCCTGCCGGAAATTAATGTTAAATATCTCTAAAATAGTGTTTTTAGCTAAAACACAGCCTTTCACAGGGCCACTGCAGCAATGAAAAGGGTTTTTTTAAATAATAAATGAAAAGAAAGCATCATCTCCCCAGAGAATTCTTCCACACACTCACCAACACACACTGAATGAAAAGCTGCCTATCAGTTACACTTCAGTCTCATTATTCTTAATAATTTTACAAGTTCTGAATAAATATCCAGTGCATTAAACACGGGATAAATTCCCCATTTTTTGGTTTACTACAAAGCACATCTTGACTCATCCCTGAGTGACAGCTGAGTGAATATTTCAGGCTGAGAATGGAGAGATTTTGCTCCCAGCAGAGCGTGGTGGGTTGGAACCAACAATAGCAAAGGCCTCGATTGAGTGTAAATATCCCAGCAGCAACCTCCCAAAATTCCAGATTTTTTTATCTTTCCTGCATGCCACTGCCCCCAAATCCTTCCATTTACCCCGTTATCTGCTGCTGGGGGTGAGCAGGAACAGGGAACATGGAGCTGCTCTTTGGGAACCTTTGAGAAAGAATTCAGCTTTATAAATAACTTGGGATTTTGAAATGCATACGTTTCCTCCCTGCCAGCACAATGTCTGCAGGAAACACAGACACAATGTATACAATTAACAATGAAAATCTGCTCTCACACTTGCTCTTCCATAGAATTTGACACTTATTTTTAGCTATAAATGGCCAAGATCACAATTACAAACTCTAATTAACAAAAGCTGAATTAGCAGAGCTAATGCACTGCAGAGAAATGAGGGAATTCCAGTTGTTATTTCCTGGTTTTCCACAGCTTTATCTGCTGGGTTGATTTTTCTCCCAGGTATTATCTGCTTCAGCCTGGAAATTGTCAATTTTGGCTTTATTAGGAAAGTTCTGGAAGGTTTTTGGGAACTTTTGGTGCGAACTCCAGCATTTGTTTAATTAAAAACTGCTGACTATTTAACTAATGCCACCTTCATTTAAAGCTCAATTATCCAGAGAAGCCAACCAAAACTCCTTGGATTTCCCAAGCTTTTCCCTTTCCCATCTTTTTTTGGCTCAAATTTAGGGAACCCAGCAGGGAAATGGGCAAACAGGAGGAACTGGAAGTGTGTGCAGCAGGAAAACCGTGACAAAGTTTGGACCTAAGGTTCTAAAATTCAATCCTTTTTCCTCTGCTCGTGTTGATTTATTATACAAAGATTTATTTTTTTACTAAACAGGGATATGAAAAGTGGAGTTTGAATTTCCATATTCATGGAATCACGGAGTTATTAAGGCTGGAAACAACCTCAAAGTTCAGCAGGTTCAACTTCTGACTGAACACCACCTTGTCAACTAAAATTTGATTTTTGAGGCCTTCCAAGGATGGTGATTCCACATTTTCCTGGGAAATCTGGTTTAATACTTAACCACTCTCCCAGGAAAGATGTAGTNATTAACAATGAAAATCTGCTCTCACACTTGCTCTTCCATAGAATTTGACACTTATTTTTAGCTATAAATGGCCAAGATCACAATTACAAACTCTAATTAACAAAAGCTGAATTAGCAGAGCTAATGCACTGCAGAGAAATGAGGGAATTCCAGTTGTTATTTCCTGGTTTTCCACAGCTTTATCTGCTGGGTTGATTTTTCTCCCAGGTATTATCTGCTTCAGCCTGGAAATTGTCAATTTTGGCTTTATTAGGAAAGTTCTGGAAGGTTTTTGGGAACTTTTGGTGCGAACTCCAGCATTTGTTTAATTAAAAACTGCTGACTATTTAACTAATGCCACCTTCATTTAAAGCTCAATTATCCAGAGAAGCCAACCAAAACTCCTTGGATTTCCCAAGCTTTTCCCTTTCCCATCTTTTTTTGGCTCAAATTTAGGGAACCCAGCAGGGAAATGGGCAAACAGGAGGAACTGGAAGTGTGTGCAGCAGGAAAACCGTGACAAAGTTTGGACCTAAGGTTCTAAAATTCAATCCTTTTTCCTCTGCTCGTGTTGATTTATTATACAAAGATTTATTTTTTTACTAAACAGGGATATGAAAAGTGGAGTTTGAATTTCCATATCCATGGAATCACAGAATTATTAAGGTTGGAAATGACCTCAAAGTTCAGCAGGTTCAACTTCTGACTGAACACCACCTTGTCAACTAAAATTTGATTTTTGAGCCCTTCCAAGGATGGTGATCCCACATTTTCCTGGGAAAGCTGGTTTAATACTTAACTACTCTCCCAGGAAAGATGTAGCTCCCAATACCCAACTGCTGTATTGGTCAAATTAAAGCATTTATCCATTTATTTGGGAATAAAAAGCGTGGAAGGACATCCCTGAGTGCTGCCATGGGAGTTTCCCCATTCCAGCTCTCCTCAGGAGCCATGCCAGGACAGAAAACAGCCTCTGCTTGAAACAAAACCTACATTAAAAAATGCCTCTGACTTTTATTTCCTGAGATTTGGGTGGCTCTTTTGTGTTTCCAGTGCCTTTTGTGCAGTTAATGCTGCAGCCCCAAGGAGGGGGTTTGGAAAGGCAGACAGGACAAGGGGCAGAGAGTGGGGCTGTATGGACAGAGAGGGTGGGATGGGACTGGGGAGGAGGGGAGGGACAGGGAGGGAACTCCCAGAAAAGCTCCCAGCAATGTCCAAGGCCAGGATTGACAAGGATTGGAACAGGGGCAATAGGGGAAGGGGTGGGGATGGGATCCAGGGGAGGGGATCCAGGGGATGGGATGGGATCAGTGGGATGGGATCCAGGGGGATGGGATGGAATCCAGGGGATGGGATGGGATCCAGGGGATGGGATAGAGATGGGATGGAATCCAGGGGATAGGATGGGATCCAGGGGATGGGATGGCATCCAGGGCATGGGATCCAGGGGAGGGGATGGGATCCAGGGGGTAGGATCCAGGGGAGGGGATGGGATCCAGGGGATGGGACGGCATCCAGGGCATGGGATCCAGGGGAGGGGATGGGATCCAGGGGGTGGGATCCAGGGGATGGGATAGAGATGGGATGGAATCCAGGGGATAGGATGGGATCCAGGGGATGGGATGGCATCCAGGGCATGGGATCCAGGGGAGGGGATGGGATCCAGGGGGTGGGATCCAGGGGAGGGGATGGAGATGGGATCCAGGGCATGGGATCCAGAGGGTGGGATCCAGGGGATGGATTTCAGCTCCCTTCCAATCCAAGCCTCCTGGGACTCTGAGTGGGAGCTCCAGCACTCCCTGGAAAGCAGCTCTGCCCCCCTGCCCTCCACACGTTGTTCTGTGTACAGCCCTGCCTGTGATCACCACGGGAGCACGGCCAAATTGCAAAGAGGGAAGGGGAAAAAAAACCCTGCTAATTAGGCAAAGATGCTCCAAAAGGCAATCAAAATATTTCAAAACTCCTGACAGAGCAGGCAGAGGAAGACAGACAAGGAGCTCCATGAAACTGCAACTGAGCTATGGTCAGGCTCCTCAGCTGCTCCCAGGACACAACTCTACAGTTGTGTCTATAAAAGAGATAAAATCTGATTTTTCTTTGTGGTTTTCTCTAATCTTCTCCTTTATCATCTTTTTATGCCCATATCGAGTCCTCCCAGATCTGCTTACCCTACAAATGATGTGTGAAAATCCCACCAAACCACATTAAACAGAGCTCATTGAGCAGCTTTTCCATTAAAAACCCCATTTCCATCTTTATCTCTGCCTCCAACTCCTCTATTCCCAAAGATCTGAGATTTTCCAAGGCAGAAACATTGGGAATTAGGAATTTCAGAGTGCAGAAAAGCTGACAGATTTCTCTTAATTCATCTGGTGTATCTGCTGTGTTTGAAACACCAAACAGATCCTGGCAAGTCAAGCACACAATTTACTTTTAGAAGTTCTGGAAGATGATAAAAACCAGGAAAATAAATAGTTTTAGCCAATAAAATCATTCTTATGGTTACAAACACAACCTTGCCCTGCAAACAATGATGATTATTTAACAAAAGAAAGGTAAAAATAGATCTGCAATTGAAAACCAAGAGGATGAAAATAGAATTTATAATCTAATAAAGCTGGAATCAAGCCAGGACAACAGAGTTAATATGGACATTCTTCAAAAAGATGCCAGGAATGTTTTTGGGGGGGTTGGGTTTGTTGTTTCTTTTCCATAACGATGATTTATTAAATATTAAAATGTTTTCTTTAGCACTGTGAATGCAGAGCTTGGAAGAGTCAAGAGTGCTAAATGCTTAAAAAGAGTTTCTTCCAAACTTTTCTTTTCCTGATTCACTCTCACCACCAATTTCCTGAAGGACTCACTCCAGGAATGATCCAGGATTGGTAGAGATTAACTGAGGGACAAAATTATGCCTTGCTGCTTGTGGGTTTCCTTAAAACATTTCACTGAGGTAAAAACTTTTCAAATTTTGAGGGAAAACTGTTTTAATACACAGCATTCACAGGGCCAAAACACTTCAAATCGTTTAGGAACATATAAATATAAATATAATTACAAATATAATTATAAATACACACTGTGTATATATATTAAAAAACATATGCATATCCACACAATCAACAGATCACCTATTTAATACATTAAAATTATCCAGAAAAGCCATTTGCTACTAATTCTGCTCTTTATTTTGGAAAACCCCTCCAGCACCAGAGTTAAAAAAAAAAAAAGAACCCAGCTTGAGTGGCTGCATTTTCTACAGCTCTAAAAATATTCTGTTCCACCTCACCAGTACCCAGGGCTAAAAATAGCCACACAATCTTTCTGCAGTAAAATACCTCTTGCTGTCTTGAGAAAAAAGCCTCTCTCTGAATTTCCATTCAGGCAAAAGACACCTTCCAATCTTTCATGAATTTTTGGGAATGGCTTTTGGAGTTGAGGTGGGGATGCTTCCTAACGCCCAAGAAAACTGAGGTTCATCTCCCCATCATCATCACCCATCCTTAAATACTGCAGGGAATGGATTAAAGAGAGGCTTGGACTAAAATTCAACTTAATAATTAATCTAAGGTGTCATTAAATGGGCCCATTCCCCATGATTCCCAATAATTGTGTTTATTTCCAAAGGCAAAAATAGTTGTAAAAAGAGTTGTTGAAGAGGATGGGGAGCAGAGGAAATTTTTGCTGCGTGCTGTAAGAAAAACAGGAGATGCCAAATTGGTTATTCACTAATCCAATGGTCTGGATTAGCCAAATTTGTCAAAATATTAACCAGAAATCTGGAATAGCTGCCTGGGGCTTCCTGATGAGGGGCAGCTCTGCCCTCTGTGACCAGAGAAGCTGAGTCTGGGCTTTGGGATGGAAATCAGGGAAAGGATTTTCCCCCCCAGAGGGTGGTGAGACAACTCCCCAGGGAATGGGCACGGTCCCAAGGCTGCCAGGAATATTTGGGGATGCACAGGGAGGGATTTTGGGGTGTCTGTGCAGGGCCAGGAGCTGGACAGGATAAACCTTCCCAACTGAGGATATTCCCAAATTCTTGTTTTTGCTCCCCAGACAGGTGAGAGGCCTCACTGTGCTTTTCTTTTTTGATTTACATTCAACCCTCCATCAACCACCACTGCTGACAATTTCATCTCTGCCTCCCAACTAAGCCAAAACTCTGCTTTGGATGAAGGCACAGAAAACATCTGAGCTTTGAAAATGTTCAAATTCAGAGAGGTTTTGAATGCAAAGCAGGAAATCTGTAACACCACAGCCCAGGCATGGCTCCTCATTGCTCCAGAGCCTCTTGGATCTGCCCAGGGCTCACTTACCCACCTGGAATCCCTCAGGAAATTGGTGGTGAGAGTAAATTAGGAAAAGAAAAGTTTGGGAGAAGAAACTCTATGACTTTTTAAGCATTTTGCAGTCTTGACTCTTCCAAGCTCTGTTGCATTCATAGTGCTAAAGAAAACATTTTAATATTTAATAAATCATAGTTATGGAAAAGAAACAAACCCAACCGCCCCAAAACATTCCTGGGTTTGGGGGCAGCATCCAAGGCTGTGTTTGAGCTGTAGAGAAGCACAATCCAAGTGGGTTTGAGGGAGAAAAATGCTGAGAGGATCCACCTTGATGGGGGATCTCATCTCAGGATGCACCATGAGGTCTTTTAAAGCCCCCCCAAATCCTGGAGTTCCTGGGTAACCGAGTGTTTATTTACACAACAACACTTCCTGCCTCTGAGCCCCAAGCTCTGTCATCTCCTGGAACCAGCAGCACTTTCAATCCACCACCCACCATTCCCTGCATTTCCTGCTGCCATTAAATGCAGCCAGATCCCTCCTGGAGGCACCCCCTCCCTGGAAAAGCCTCTCAGCCACGGGTAAATCCATCCCACCCCATGCCAAAGCGGGGCTCTGCACCCCAAAACCCCACACCTGACATCCCTCAGCCATACACAGGCTGCGGGATTCAGGAGATCCAAGAGAAATCCCAAATTCCTGCTGCTTTTTGCCCCACCTTGGCCACTCTGCTTCATTCCAATCACTTCTCACAAGGGATGCTGCATCCTCAACCTTTCCAAACACTTCCAAACTACTCGAGGGGAAGCATTTTAGTGCACACCCAAATCCTTCTTTCCTTGATGAGCTCCTCTGCCACCTCCACAGGTCACAGCTGTGCCCACAAAGAGCCTGAGAGCAGCAAAGTGACAGAGCCACGTTCTCCACCTTGGAGCAGATGAAAAACTGAAGCCTGGCTCTGGTCAGCTGCTGCTTTCATCCCTTCAAATCATTCTGAGATTCTTAGTTAATCCTCAGGAGGAACAGGCAGAGCCACCCTGGGGGTGGGAAAGGAAGAGAGAAAAGAGATGTGCAGGAGCTTATTTGAAATTGTGCCTAAATATATACATGAAAATAGCCTGGAAATACTCCAAGGGCTACAATTAATCCATAAATATTATGGATTTTAGAACTCTTTCTGATATGTTGTATAAACAGAACACAGAAAAGATCAGCTGGAAATTATGTGCAATTGGACAGACATTTATGTTTGATTATTCTATAAATCAGTGGTGGGGTAGGGAATTTCTGAAGACCTGCAGGGAGCTGAGGGGACACTTCCATGCCAACATTCCATGGAAACTCTTCCCTCTCCCAACCCCTGTGGATGGATCCCAGCTCTCCTCTCCTGAACCCCTGGATCTCACCTGAACCCTCATTGCACCACAGGGAAGGAACATCACAGGATCCTCCTTGCTCAAATTCAGCCTCTTGATTCCCTCAGACACCTCAAATGTGAGCCACAACTCAAATGCTGCTTTTAGGCATCGATATTTTAACTTTTATTCCTAAAAGCACCAACTCAGCCACTTCAAAGGAGCGGCACAAAGTCAGCACTGCCACATCCCTGCACGGATCCTGCTGCTGGAGTTTCCTCTCAACAAGAAAAGGGTTTTTTTCCTCAGGCACAGGCTGGGATTGTTGGGCCAGGGAGATGGATTTTGTCCCTATTTTGTCCTAAATCAGGATATTTTAGGGTTATTAGGAGATATTTTATATTCTCTGTGGTTCTGTGGAAGCCAAGTGGCTTCCCAGCTCCATTCCAGCCATGTCTGGAAACGTCCATGTCCTGTCAGGACCTGGAATTTTGGGACATCCATGTCCTGTCAGGACCTGGAATCTTGGCACATCCATGTCCTGACAGGACCTGGAATTTTGGCACATCCATGTCCTGGAATTTTGGTACATCCCTGTCCCCTCAGGGCCTGGCATCTTTATCAAGGACTGGAATTTTGGGATATCCATGTCCTGTCAGGACCTGGAATCTTTGTCAGGGCCTGGAATTTTGGGACATCCATGTCCTGACAGGACCTGGAATTTTGGGATATCCACGTCCTGTCAGGGCCTGGAATTTTGGTACATCCATGTCCTGTCAGGGCCTGGAATCTTTGTCAGGGCCTGGAATTTTGGGACGTCCATGTCCTGTCAGGGCCTGGAATCTGGGTGACCTCAGCTCTACGCATGAGGAAATTGAGCAATCAGCTGAAGAAACCCTTCGTAAATCCTTTTCTTTAGGAGTTACCCAGTTGCTTAAAGCTCTCAAAAACCCCCTCTGACTGTGGAAAGCTCAACTTGAGGCCCAGCAAATGCAAATCCAAAAGAAAAGAACCCCAAGTGCTCTGTAATTCCAGCCCAGCCCCAGCACAGGGCTAATATTTCACCCCATTCTTGCACAATTAAAAGCTGCAGGGCCGGAAGTCAGAGAACTCAAAGCTGAGTTGAGAATTTAGTGTTTTGTTGAACTTCCTCCCACAAAGTACATTTCAAAAAAATAATAAACACAAAAGACAGTAAAAGCGTGACTTTCATATAAACCATAATAGCAATTGCACGGAGCACGAGATCAGCTCGCTGATAGAGAAAAAGGAGAAATTCTTGCCAAACAAAACTTTGATGGTTTCCAACGCAGCTTTCTTGTGCACTGAATTGTTTAATTGTTTAATGGCTGTACCTTGAACTACAGGCACCCTCAAGATTTTAGGCAGCTCAGCTGCAAGATCTGGCTCCACGTCTGAGGCACTGGGATCGCTCAGAGCCAAAGGGAAAATCATGGAAGTGCAAGTCAGGAGCACGGGCTCAATCCCTGAGGGGGAAATTCTGCTGCTTGGAGAAATCCTGCTAGTGGAGTACAGAAATTAAGAAATTAAACTGAGACCTCCATCCAGAGCGCCTCAAAGCTCTGATGGAGCTGGAATTCTGCTGGCTCTGAGGGATAATGACTGATCTGTGCCTCTGCCTTCCAGGAGGCTGCAGGTAAAAATTCCAATTTCTCTGGCTCAGATCCAACTTTCAGTGCTGTGTTCATATCACTGAGGGCTGAAGCACAGCAAATAAACTGCAGGAGGATGAGCCTTGTGCCATTTGGATTGATTTTAAACAGGAGGAGAGCTCACAGCCTCTTTAATCCTTTCAATAGGAAAAAAAAAAAACAAACCAAAAACAAAAACAAAAAAAAGCAAGCTTCATTTCCCTCACAGGTAAGTAAAGACCCCTAAGCCAGTTAAAATGTTTTTTTGGAACAGCTACACAGCTCGAGCAATTAGGAATGACATTTGCTGTAACAAAAGGCATTTTTAAGATGTTGCTTAACTATCTCATGTCCCTTCCATAATAATCTGGTAAATTCTGGGCCTTGTTACTCACAGTAAACACATTTCACCACACAAAAGAGATCTTATCTGTGTGCTAGGAGTTACTTTTAGAAAATGTGCTTAAAAAACAACCAATTAGCAACGTCTGTGCTCTGGGGGCTGGAAATGGGGGAATTAAGTGAGAGCTGCAGCTTCACTTGACAAACAACCTCAATTCTCCTCTTTAGATCCTATTAGAAAAACAACAGAGAAGCACAGGAAAATAAGGCAACTTGCACACATTCCATCAAAGGCAGAGTGGATTTTTTCCTCCACAAATGAAAAAGCCTTATTAAAAAAAAAAGAAAATCACTTAAAATGGTGGTTAAGCAGGGGCAGAGAGCTCCATGCACACATTTCCAGAACAAGGAGCTTTCCTGGCTGGCTGGGACACAAACCCATCCCATCCTGATGCTTTCTGCACTTGGCAATGAGGGTGACTAATAAAATGTGGATCAAATTCAACAGCTCCACTGCAAATGAACAAATGGCTCTTTGTCTGCCATCAGCAATGTCCAGGACTGGACGTGGCACTCGGGGCCTGCGCTGCTGACAAGGTGCTGATCAAAGGTTGGACTCCACGATCTTGGAGGGCTTTTGCAGCCTCAGGGATTGTGGGATTCAGCCAGCCCTGCCCCAAAGGTGCTGCTGAGAAGGGCAGAGATGGAGAAATCCCTGCATTCCATGAATCCAGCCCAGCACATCCCTCTGGATCCCAGGCTGGAGCTGCAGACAAGTATAAGAATTTCTATTTCCTCCTTTTGTTCCTGACGCTACAAATAAGAGTTAGCAGATTTCATTTCCTTATCTGCTCTTCACATTAGTTGTGTTCTACCCACCCACACAAAATATTTGGGTACAGAATGCCTGCTCAAGTGCCCTGCTGGGCAACTCCCTGCCCCGAGGCTTTCTCAAATTATTGCTTCTTCAATCAACCATCACTTCTCAAAGGGACAGAAAGTTGTGGCAAACCTTCCCAGCTGGGCCACCTGGACTTGGGAACAACCAGGGGCAGCCCCAGCACCCAAGGACGTGCTCTGCCCAGCTCTGTGTCGTTTCAGGAGGAGCTGAAATTGGAATTACACAAATTCTCTCTCTCACAAGCATTTTCTTTCTCTTTCAGCGGGTTCCGTTTCAAGCGGGCAGAAGAATTATTCCAAAGCCCACATCAGGTCATCAGTTCATCCTTGTGGGGGAGGGAAGCAGAGTCAATTCAAAAGTTCTTTCTCCCTATCCCATGAGTAATCTGATGGGGAAAAGCAAGCAGGAGATGCTGAAGCACTGGCTAAATTCCAAGTTCTGAGTGTCTGCAGCGATATCTGCCAGTGCAAAACAAACCAGGGAACCCACACACGGGAGGGACACTTGAGGAAACCCACACTGCTGGCAGCGAGAGCAGGGTGCCCAAACCATCTGGGGCAAATATTCTACAAATCATTTCAGATTCTGGAGCCAAAGGATCAGTCAGTGCATAAAGGGAGAAAACGAATCCGAGTCTGAACAGGGTGGGGAGGGGCTGGGCTGGGATTCCCAGGGAAGCTGTGGCTGCCCCTGGATCCCTGGAATGTCCAAGGCCAGGCTGGAGCAGCCTGGGATAGTGGAGGGTGTGGGGATGGGCTTTAAGGTCCTTTCCAAGCCAAACCATTCCAGAATTTTATAATTATACTTAAAAATATAATTTTATTTGATACTGAAGCTCTTTCCTCGAAAGGATCAACTAAAAGGCTTTTTAATAGGATTGCTCCAGACAAACAAAATTCCCCCACAGAACAAAAACCCCAAACATTCCTGAAGTTAACAGAAAGGACAGGGGTTGCTTCCAAAGGTATCTGCTTGGAATTTCACTTCCATTTTCTTCCCCTGACACTCCACAAAGGGGAAAAACACCCCATTGTCCATCAGTTCCTGAGGCACTGAGAGCTGGCAGGGAGGGAAGGACGAGCCCTGCATTTGGGGCTGACACTGAGCTGACAGCAAAGGGCTCTTCCCACATCCAGGAATAAATAAATGCACACCACCACTCCTGCACTGGAATGTCTTGTGGAAATTACAGCCTTATTTTGAAGTATTTCTAATGGAAAAGTGAGGAGACACATACTGAGCACCTAATTAGCTCACACCACCAGCATTGCCTGGCATGGTTATTAATCAATTAGGGTTTAGATTAAAGCTAAATAGGTACAGTGCACCTCTGCAAAGAATACCTGAACCAGAAGATTAAATTACCAAAATCTCTCTGCTTTTCCCTCAATTACAGCAGATAAATAAACCAAAATAAAAGATGCAAACAGCTGTGCCAGATCCTTCAGAAATGCAGACAACCTCAGCCCTCACACATCAGATGGAAAAAAACACCTGAAACAGAAGAACAAATGACCAAAATCTCTCTGCTTTTCCCTCAATTACAGCAGATAAATAAACCAAAATAAAAGATGCAAACAGCTGTGCCAGATCCTTCAGAAAGGCACAGACAGGGCTCAGCACTCACACATCAGGCCTCCCACACCCCCCAGCCCTTCAGACTGTCACTGGAAAGTACCTGCTCAGCTTTGTTTACAAGGGATTTCTTCTGCAAAGGGCTTTTTTTTTTTTTTTTTCTCACTCACCCACCCTCTATCCCCAGATCTCCTCTCACAAATCTGCTCCTCCTACCAGCAGGGAATCTTTCCTGGGGTTTCAAGCCAGCAGGAGGATCCAACACACAGAAATCACCAGCACTGGTTCATTTAGGTAACACTGAAAAGTATTAAAAGTTAACCATGCTGTGAAGTGCTCAGTGGAGCCCAAAAAAATCACACATTATATAATGCTCTGGGAGCAGCAGATTCTTCTCAGCAGCTCCACCAGTGATTTATACCTTCAGACAAAAATCAGCTGCAAGAAGAGTAGCCACAACTGCAAAAGAACCACAAGTTCCCTACATTCAGATGTTCAGGCTGTAATGGATCCAGCAAATTTCCAGCCTGGCACTCCTCCCTCCCCAGCACAGATGAGA
Source organism: Horornis vulcanius (assembly GCA_013401035.1). Taxonomy (NCBI): domain Eukaryota; kingdom Metazoa; phylum Chordata; class Aves; order Passeriformes; family Scotocercidae; genus Horornis; species Horornis vulcanius. Next base: position 29,034 of record VZUA01009377.1, on the reverse strand, counting down.
ACATTTTAGAAGCTTGATGGATTTGGGGGTAGTTTTGTTTAGTTTGGGTTGGTTTTTTTTTAAATAATGAAACTCTGTGGTTTATAAGAGCTACCGAAAGCAGACTGTGTTGGGTTTTTTTCCCTTTTTTTCCTAAGATTTAGTTTGTTTCTTGACACAGCCCCCCCCTCCTTAAAAATAACGGATGTTTAAACCATATTTAGAGGCTCAGCTAAAGCAACTAATGAGCGTTAGGTAAGATGTCTCTCCATGTAGAACAATCTGTTCCAAAAGTTACCAAAAATAGCAATTCTCTAAACACTGCTGTGATGCAACATTTAACCACTTGCTGCACCAGCAGCTGAACCTGACCATCGTCCCCCAAACACAACCCAGAGCTGCTGCCAGGAGCTTTCCTTACCTAGGCTGGTAGGTTTGATCAGCTCATCCAACAAGTCATAAAAAGGGAGTTTCTGCAGTTTGATGTCGGGGTGCACGGGGTGCAGGGCCGAGGTGAGGTGGGGCAGTTCCAGTTCGTGTTTGGGTCCCAGGAGCGACACGGGGAGCAAGGGGGACGTGGCGGGGTGGCCGTCGTAGCCGAGCTGTGGAATGGTGGATGGCGACAGCGTGGCCGGCATGGAGCTCGAGTGCACGCTGGGGATGGACAGGTCTGCTGGGGTCATGATTTTCTGGGGGAACCTTCTCCTATAGAGTTCTTTGATTTTCATCTGGACGGCGGGACTGCAGCCAGCCTTGAGCAGGTGCAGGGCTTTGGTCAGCAGTTCGTGTTTGCGGCCGTGCTTGTTCCTCCCGGCGTAGCCCAGCAGCACCTGCAGCTCCGAAACTCGAAGGCTCATAACCATTTGCTTCAAAGAAACAAAACAAAGAGTTAACAGGGGACTTCCAGCATCCTCACCCACACTAGAAAGGGCTTTAAGCCCCATTAAGCACGAAGGTTTGAAAGGCTCTGTGCCACCGCTCTGCCCCCCTCTTTGCAATGCTCACGTATTTATTACAATGCTCAGTATTTCTTTTCAAGTCTGCAATGAGTGATCTTTAAAGGCATTTCCATCCTGTGGGCAAAAACCTGAGAAAAGGACTCGGTGCAAAATAAAGGTTGCAACTCTAATTGTTTTATAATCACTTGCCAGAATGTCTGATGTTAATAATCTTTCCGTGCTCTAGCTGGATGTAAAAGCACTTGTATGCTGACAATATCCAAGCTGTGCCAATCCTCAACTCCAAAGAGCACTTCCAAGCGCCTCCCTTGGCTTGTGCCATGCAGCAGAACTGATCCACAAGGGTTCAGAGAGAGGAGATCAATGACAGTAAAAGGAGAGTGAATATAATCCCATTTCTGTGCAACCCCTGGTCACCGTTCCTGGTTAAAGGAAACTTCTTCCCACTCCACCCCCGTGCTTCTCCCATCAGCTGTGGATCCTGTTTGGGATGGGAGAGCTGGGCCTTGCCTTCCATTAATTAGCATCCTCATTAACACAGCCATTTAGTGTCTCCCAATATGATCTAGTGAATCAGACTGGTACAACTTGTCACCTGTTTCACTTCTCCAGGAACTGAGAAAAACACTTCCCAAACCAGTGAAACCAGTAATCAACCAGTGCACGCCAACTGGGCAGGCAGGAGCCAGAAAATCAACTTCAGGGCCTGGGTTTTATTGAAAAATACATTTCAGTGCTTGACAGGGGCTTGTTCATCATCAGAAGCTCTGAGACATCAGCTGGAATGATGATATCCCTGCAGAATTTTGGATTCCCAAGGAATCATAAAGAAATACCACGCCTAAAACCCACTGAAGTGACAGGTTTGCCTGCATCTTCTGCATGAAAACATGAAATATCCTGAATATTTTGCAGCCAATCCCAGGAGATCAGATTCCAAACAATACTTGGTGGATGTATTTGGGAGCAAAGCAGCTAATTCAGCACACGAGGGAGGGCTCTGCCACCTCCCAACCACTGAAGGATGAAGACCCAAACCAGAATTTCCATTTGGAATCTCTGAATTTGACTACAAACGCTCCCACCCCCTGTGGTCCTTCAAACTGTGCAAAGCACTCAGTCTCAAACACTGCTCTGATTTTTTCTGAGATTAATTCTCGAGCCTGAAGTGCCAAGATTACAAAGATGCTACCCCTGGCTTTAGCAAAACCAGCCCCAAACTCCCATCATCTCCTCAAAGCTCCAGCACCTGCAGGAGATCTTCACTGCCCAGGTGTCCAGGGAGGTTTTTCCCTCCACTGAAACTGCTCCTGGTATTTAAAAGCCCTAAATGAGATGATTCACGTCTTTAATGAGGTTTGCAGCAGCCACACTGAAAGTCAAATTTGCCACAAGATTTCTGCTCTGCTGAAGCGCAGCTCGGGAACCTCGCTGCAAATCCTCACAGCCTTGCACAAACCCTTTGGATAAAACTGGAGTTTTTTTGGGTTTTTTTTCCCTGAATACCCCAAGAACCTTCTTCACACTTAACTCTGAGACTGTCACAGAGCCACTAATGAGAACAGACGAGGTACTTGGTAAGAAATGAAGATGTCTTAAAAGAATAAGGCATTTCAGTTCCAATCTGAAGTGTTGACAGCTGAAAGGAAAGTGAAACAAATAGATTTGAAACATGGAAAAACACTATTTATAATGCTTTACAAACACTTCTTCAACAGAATGAGTAGTTACAGCTGAAGGGTTTAATGCCATCACCATTAGAAGTCACTTCCTGAACAGCCAGAACCTCTCAGAGCTTCACTCTGTTCTTGTTTTGTAATAAACTCACGGGCTCAGCTTGCAAAGAGCACAAGAGGATTAAGAAATAACTGAGGCAAGGGAGAAGCTCCTGCTGCACGTTGGATGATTTCCATTTTGAAGGTAAAGGCGAGCTGGAATGAGCACACAGAAAGCAGGGTCCATGCTGGAGCCAGACTCAGAGACCAAAACAAACAAAATCCCCACATCTTCCCCACCCCGGCGCATTCCTCGCGCAGGAGGACAAGAACAATTTTGTTTGCAGCGTTCAGGGCACCGACAGAACCATCCTCAAAAACAGCAATAAAGCCTTCTGGGGTTATTATATTCCATAATTTACAGATAAACCTTTTATCCACAGCAGAGAGAGGCAATGCCTGAAACCATCCCCACCTTGCACAGGGCTTTGCCTAGGGATCGTGTCCCTGGGAAGCTGAGCTGGGAAAAGTCTCCTACAACATGAACAGGAAAATTCCTGTCCCTCCTCCAACCCAGCTGTGTTTTACAGGACCCAACCCAGCTCCACCAGCAGAAATCCAAGCCTTCTCCACGCTCTGATCCCTGCTATCCTGACCCTGGAACAGGCAGGATAATACAGCAGGGAAACAACCCAAGAAAATACACGAAAAAGTCTCAATTTCTCCCGTTTGCCCTGTCACATCTCAGCTCATCACAATTCCAACCCCTCACTGGCTCAGCTGCAGCAGCAAAGCTGAAGGGCAAAGACACAAAGAGTTTTGCTTCAGGAAATGTTGCTTTTCTTTCCTGTTGCCTGCAGCAGCCCAGCAAAAAGATCCCTGGCACCTGCCAGGTACAAACCCCACCACAAAGAGCCTGGCCCCAAGAACACCAAATAACTGCCCCCACCTCTGGCTGCTGAGCAGAACTGCCAAAATGTTTGGATTTCTCTACCCTAACAGGAAATAAAGTAGCAAAACAACAACAACAAAAAGCTGAACTGCAGAGAAATAAAAGGATATGCACAGTTCTCAAGGATGGACTGCAGAGAAATCCTGCACGCTGCAATTCCAGGTGTTTAGTTCTGGGAATATTCATTCCTACAAACATCACAGCAATGCACCAGAAATTGATGTTATTTAGCTCTAAAGAGGTTGAGCTTTTGGCACTCAGCTTCAAACTGTTTCCAACAAATCCCAGCATCAAACACCAACTGGTATTGTGCATTTTGGTACTGAGGGAAGACTCAAAACTCAGGAAGAGGATGAGGAGGGTGAGAAACATTTTTCAGAGAGTAAAAGTCGGAAGAAACTTTCCAGAAATCCAAGGTAGCTCAGGTTGGTGGCACACTTCTGTTCTGACTCCCTGTAAAGATCCCTGAACACACATTTGACATTTCCTGCTCCACAACACAGCCACCAAAACTGCCTCAGTCATGGATTCCTTATCCCTGCTCCAACACTCATCCCAACCCCACAGCCTTCCCAAAGCCCTCAGGGAATTCCTGCCATCCAACCAGTCCCACAATTGTCAGTGTCAGGTGGGAATGGAGCCAGGTTATTTTCCCACCTCCCTGTTTTCAATGTTTCCAAACCCAGGCTGTTTCTCTGGCTGTGTCATCCCAAGCATTCTGTGCCCTTCCTGCTGCTGCAGGAGTTGGAGCATCCCAAATTTCACCTGGAAACAAGGAGAGTTCCCTGCTCCATGCCATAAATAATTGAAATATATGAGAGTAATCCATAGACAGCACTGATGTCATTCCCCTCACGCTCTCTGGTGATTATCCATAGGAAAGGGATGCTCTACCTACAGCTCTTCTCCAAAATAATCATTAATTTTTTTTAAAAAAGTTATCAGAGATGAAAAAATATTGAAGGTAAAAATCATTTACTTGGATTTCTCTGCAACAGCTGAGATGAAATCTTGGCTTTCCACACAAACCCAGTTGTTCCAGCCAAGGAAAGATTCCCAAAGTGGGCAGATTCCCAGCTCAAGGAACTCCAACCCTGGGCACAGCTTAACAGGTCAGAGCAATTTCAGCAGTTGCATCTTGTCTCCATGACCTGTGAAAACTGGGAATTAAGTTTAAAAAGAAATAAAATCCAAGTGTTGGTGCCTGTGGATAAGAAATTCCTTGGATAAGCTGGCTGGTCTCACAGGTACTGATTATTCAGGGAAACACGTGGATTCAGGCTGGGAACATCATGGAAAACACAGGGAGGTTTAAACTCTGTTTTAAAAAGTAGGAAGAGGAGCTGCAGGTCCTGCAGAAAGGTCAGGCCCAGCTTTATCTGCTGACATCCAACACCACAGACTGTAACATGAATTTTTTCTCCCGTTTTTAGAAGGGAGGGACTTCTCTGAGAGGTAAACACCAGGCACAAACCAGAATTTATTTATATTTTTAATAAACTGAGCAGCATGCACAGAGGGATGGAGAAGACCCAGCATTTTTCATCCATCCAGCAGCACAAAAATTCTCATCAAAGCAAAATATTCAAATCCAAGTCTGATCCTTGCTTTTTAAGAAGGGTATTTCTCCAGTTATCAGCCCTAGGATCTATCTGGAGAATCCAACGAGTTATTCCTGGATGTTTATGATAAGTAGAAGCAGGGAATAAGCTCCAAAACATATTTAAATTATCTGCCAGCACAACAAGAAGCATTTGGCTTGGGCCCACACCACATTCTGTGCCTAAAGCAATCCAGCAGGTTCTCCCCAATCCTCCAAGGGAAAGGTAAAGGGGGGAAAAAATAGGAATGAAAAAAAAAATCACCTCCAACCCCAGTGAAAAGATGGAAGAGAGTGAGTAAAAGAAGGGGAAAAAAAAAGAAATGGGAGATCACCGATTTGTAAACAGCAATTTCAGGCAGTGACAGTAAATATCTTGTTATTAAAAACACAGTGATTAGCTTTAGTGATCTTTTAGTAATTAAGAGTCATCATGACAGAAGAGAGCAAGCTCTGCAGCAAATTCCTTCAAAGGTGAAGGACAGCACAAATGGAAATTTCCCATTTATGAAAAAGGAATTCCATAATCACTTCCAAAAGACAGGTTAAAAAAAAAATTAAATTGATCTTTTTATCTCTAATAAAAGGAAGGAGGAAGTGTCAGATGAGTATGGAAATGGTTCTGAATTCATCTCAGTAAACTCCAACCCCCAGCTGTAAAAATACAGCTCCTGCATGCTCTGAGCAGCCTCCTTAACCCCTGAGAGGGATTTTCTGGACAAGGCAGCTCTCTCCACCCACACTGAACTCTTGGCTTCTTGGATATTTAACATTTGAGAAACTGAGCAATAATAAAGGTAAAAACATCCCCATTTTTAATAAACCACATTCCCTAACCTTAAATCCCACCTGCAAGGCTCAGCCAAGGAAACTCTCAAGGCTGAACTATAAAAACTGAACACATTCTCCAGAAAACCTGCAGGAGGGAATGAAACAAATCCCGGGAATGCCGAGTGCCTTGATGACAGCCTGCAACTTCCTGCGTTTGTCTCAGGCAACCAAAACAGGCACAGGTTGAATTTCCCTGCAATTCAAACCAGAGGGGAGGCAAAGGCAAGGCAGAACAATCATAAATATGCAACATCCTCCAAGCTTTAAGGAGGGTTTTCATCAGGAAAAACTCTTGTGGCTGGAGTGGGACCTCCAAGGTTTTGGGAATTAAGGCAGAATTACAGGAAGTGAAGGAACAAGGTGGTAGCAGGTATAAATATAATTTGCTTTTTGATGCACACACAGGAGGATTGATGATTTCTTAATGAAAGAAAGCTCTATTTGCACAGGGTATCAGCGCTCAGAAAGGACAGGTGGTAATTGCAGGAGCAAATTGAATAGCTAGGAAGAAAACCAGGTTGGAAAGCAGTAAAAATCAGTCAACAAAACCATGCTGGAAATGCCAAAATAGCTCGGGCAGAGCTGCTGCTGGCACCTGCAGAGATCTGGGCTTCCTTAAGTTTAACCTGTATTGATGATTTTCCCCCCAGTAATGTATTCCCTGCCATGGCAGCTGAGAAAGCAGCCACAAAGCTGCAGCCAGCAGTTATTTACCTTTGCAGGCTGACAAACAGGAGATTTCCCTGGGAATTCTATGGCTGCAGACCTATTCATAGAAACATGCTGACCCTTGAACCAAGCTGGGAATGATGAAGCTCTTCCAGCCTTTAATGAGCCTGTGATTGTGCAATTTTAAGCTCAGCTTGTACAGCTTTAAGCTCAGTGCTAACATTAAGAATCTGTCAGGGAGGAGATCATTAAAAACTGCAGCACTTCAGGTGGAAGCTTCTGGGCAGGATCTGCCACCAAAATCCTTCTGTATCAGCCCATGGAAGCACAGAACCACTGAACTTGGAATTCCACAGAGAATTAATCCAAGGAATATTCTCCTGGCAAGCATTTCTTCTGGTTTATGCCTGTTATGTTGGTAAAACTATCTCCAAATTCAGTGAGATTTAGGCAGCTCAGTGATGCTATTTCATACCTGAACACCAAAAAAAACCCCAAATTCAGTGAGATTTAGGCAGCTCAGTGATGCTATTTCATACCTGAACACCAAAAAAAACCCCAAATTCAGTGAGATTTAGGCAGCTCAGTGATGCTATTTCATACCTGAACACCAAAAAAAACCCCAAATTCAGTGAGATTTAGGCAGCTCAGTGATGCTATTTCATACCTGAACACCAAAAAAAACCCCAAATTCAGTGAGATTTAGGCAGCTCAGTGATGCTATTTCATACCTGAACACCAAAAAAAACCCCAAATTCAGTGAGATTTAGGCAGCTCAGTGATGCTATTTCATACCTGAACACCAAAAAAAACCCCAAATTCAGTGAGATTTAGGCAGCTCAGTGATGCTATTTCATACCTGAACACCAAAAAAAACCCCAAATTCAGTGAGATTTAGGCAGCTCAGTGATGCTATTTCATACCTGAACACCAAAAAAAACCCCAAATTCAGTGAGATTTAGGCAGCTCAGTGATGCTATTTCATACCTGAACACCAAAAAAAACCCCAAATTCAGTGAGATTTAGGCAGCTCAGTGATGCTATTTCATACCTGAACACCAAAAAAAACCCCAAATTCAGTGAGATTTAGGCAGCTCAGTGATGCTATTTCATACCTGAA
>VZUA01009376.1:1830-12182 GCA_013401035.1 Horornis vulcanius | reverse complement strand
CTCAGGACCTAAGCTGCTCTACAAATGCTTTATTTTAAAAAATTCTTCAAGTCTTAAAGTTTACAATTCAGGAGCACGGAAAATCTCTTTCCATGAAATGCATGTCATTTGATGCTGTCAAAAAATAATATTGAGCTAGAGAAACTACTTTGAACTCTTTCATGCTTACAGTTTCCAGGTTTCTAGGAAATGGTGCAGAAGCTGCAAGGATGATTTTATGGCATATGCAATGCTTTAGAAAGATGCAAAGTCCAGTCGGCCTGAAAGGCAGCGACAGCATCACATCTAGAAACTGGCTCAGAAAAAAGCACATATTGTAGCTGTAACTCAAAGCCTGTGAGAAGACAGTACATTATTCCACCTCAAGGAATGGGTTCAAGGCTAAATACAGAATTCTACCTGTGGTTCAGTAAAAACCCTTGGATTAACATAACACAAAGTAGCCTTCAAACGGCTGCTGTTAAATATCTGACCCTTCAACTTCTTCCTCATTTCTGCCTTCTCTCCCAGGTCCCAAAGAAGTGTAGGAGGGTGGCAACACCAAATTCAGTGAATACTATTTTACCCCCCGAAAGCTATTTCATGCAGACCTCATTATTTTCCTGCACAACCACATCCCTCTCCAGAGAGGGATGGCTCCACACTGGGCCCCAGGAAGGGTCTGCTGAGCAGGGGTCCCTCAGCCTGTATGGTCTGTGTTAAACAGGCAAAGGAAGAAAGGGGAGCCTGAATACCACTGCTTGTGCATGGTCCCTTGCTCTTCTCACCACTGGGGCAGCTGCAACAATAAAACAGCTGTGGCAGCTAAACAGTATTTCTGCAATTTCTCTGAGGCAAGATTTTTTTTCTTCCCATGTCTAATGCTGCAATTCCAGGACTTGGCTCCATTATTCTATTTGTATTAATGCACAGGGGCAGATTTTACAACACATGACAGAGTAAGAATATTTTATATGGCTTATAAGCCAAGAAATAATGCAAATTTGGGTTATAAAAGTACTGTCAGCATATTGCACCTGCCTCATTGCCAGCACCAGTTTGCTCCCTCTCATATTTTATTATGTGTTTTTCAAAATTACTACAGGAGGCGGAAATTCCAGTTGCAGGTCATTACTGACTCTTAACAGACAGCTAGCAAGGCTTTTTGTGGGAGTCCAAATGAGCTCACGTGAAACCACACAGTACTGGTTCTCCCTCACTCAGTGTTCCCCCATCACCACCAGCCCTCATCCTGGGAACCCAAATCCTTGGCCAAAGGTTCATGGATCTATTGGGAATGCTGCACAATCTCTCCCTCCCACTGTGATTTGGAGCAGACTGGTGGGTGTGTGGATGAAAGAATCCCTGAGCCACAGCCCTTGACCTGACAAAAAACCAGTGAAGGCTTCTCTCTCCAATATATTCATTTAAAAGGTATGAGATGTAGGTGTTTTTTCAGCAAAAGTGTCATACCTTATCTGATCATATTATTTACCTAAATGAGCTCTGTCCAGAGGGCAGAGATACAATTACATATAAATTATAACCATCCCCAAGGAGCTGTACCCTTACTCCTTATTCCTGTAGCAGCCATCAGCCCATTCCACAGTGAATTGCCACTCTATGCACCACCTGAGTTGTGCCAGTGAGATGGGAGGGCATTGCCCTGGGTTAAAGTCAGTAACATCTTGCAACTTGTCTAGAGACACACAGTAACCTTTTCCTCTGCCAGATGGTGCTTGGACCATAGGCTCATTAGAAAAAAATTAACTACAGCTATGCAAAAAATTAAAAGAGAAGGTCTCGGCAAGCCATGACATTTTGCTGTGCTTGTAAGAGAGCTGCAATTCTTGCGCAGCTGGAAAATGCTGAGATGGTTTTAATAGCATCTGGTGTCTCTTGATTGACAGAGCATAAACATTTCAGAAATACAGGCAACAGCATTGCAGCCACACAGCAGCAGACAGCATTATTTACTGACTGTGACCAAGCTACTGCTATCAGTCACAAACTGTACATCCAACTCAGGGTTATTGTGATTTCATTTGAGAAATGTCCTCTTCTGGATGAAGAGGTATTAGCAGCTTCACAAACACTGTCAGCTAATCAAAAATATTAGAGAAGCTCTCCACAGCCTAGTGGTTTTTTGTCACTTGCTCTAGATGTGAGGAATATGTGGAAATGAATAAATGTATTAATACACAGCAGCCTGTCAGGAGCCCTTTGCATGCTGTGAGCCTGTGTACTGCATTTGCCAGTCAAATCTGCCTGATAATCTCAGCAGTCCCTGACAGCACCCGTTCACATGGGAATCAACAAGAAGTCTGCTTTTAAATGGTAATATCTGGCATTATCACAGAATCACAGAATATGCTGAGTTGGAAGGGATGCACAAAGACAATGATGTCCAACTCCCAGCCCTGTACAGGACAGTCCAGTTATCACCTCACGTGCCCAAGAGCATTATCCAAACACTTCTTGAGCTCTGTCAGGCTTGGTCCTGCAACCACTTCCCTGGGGAGCCTATTCAATGCCCATCCACCCTCTGGGTAAAGAACCTTTTCCTGATATCCAACCTAAACCTGCCCTGATACCACCTGAGGCCATTCCCTCAGGTCTTGTCCCTGGTCACCAGAGTAAAGAGATCAGTGCCTGCCCCTCCTCTTCCCTTCACAAGAAGGTTGTGGACTGTGAATTTCTACCCAAGCCATAAGTGGCATTTAATTTACAGGCCTGACACAAATGTGATGTTTATTTACCCCACATTTATGTTCCAGAATCTGAGCAACACCGTCACACCTCCTACAAAAAGCACTGCCTGTGAGCCTGTGCTCACTAACTTCATCCCTGCTAAGTTTTGCTTGCTGCTATCCAGGCAGATGGAACAGAAAGACCCTCAGCTTTGGACATAAACAGACTGCTGGATTAAAGGCTGGTTGGGAAGCGGGGCCAGGGTAGGAGCAGGAGGGAATGGAAGGGAGAAGGAAGGAAAGGGGAGAAAAGCACCGATGGAAAAAAAACCCAGGAAATAAGTGAAAAAAATGTAAGGACTCTTTCTATCAACTTGTTCCCCTTTCCTTTCTTCTGAGGTACTCTCATGCTTCTCCACCACCCCTTTTGACTGACTGCTTCCTGCCTTCTCCCATTTCTCTTTTCTAATTCCTTTACACTGGAATTTTTCCTCTACTAACATATCCCAAAAACCAATTCCATTGCCAGAGCCTGTCCCCAGAAAGGCAGGAGCTGTGAGTGATACCCCTGCCAACTGGAAGCCTCTCAAAAGAGAGCTGCAACACAGGGCAGTGCTGCCTTCCCATTACACACTAGGGAAAACCAGGCAAAGGTGGATGGTCTTGTGGAAATACTGGATATCAAAAGGGAACAGTGGCATCAGAACAAAGAAAGCAACAAGATGCCAGTAAATTGTTTTGTATAAAAACCAACAATACTCTCCCATACAAAATGGGATGCATGTCTAAATGGTAATCTTCTCTGTGCTTTGGTGTTTGAAACAGAGCAGCTGGGTAGTGAGATCTGAGGAAGCATTTTTAAAGAAAAAAAATGTGGTTCAGGGAAAAAAAATAACCAATATACCTTCTGTTGACATTGATATCATAAATCAACAAAATGCCACTGTAGACCAAGGAAGAAGACAAATTCAATAAGAAACAATCCCCTAGAATGTGCAGAATCTCAGTCTTTGCTCTCATCTGCTTCCTTCTGGCACTGGAGGCTTGTGACACTCTCGAGCACCAGTGCATGTCACAGCACTGCAGTTCTGCCTTGAGAGGAGTATCTTCTGCCATGGAGCACAGCTCACATCCTGGTCACAGTGATGCCTGTGTGAAACCAAGGTGCTGGATTTATTCCAGCAAGGGGATATGGATACAAGAAAGCCATTTTTGAGATACAAATGATTTTAAAAAGGCCAAGATTTCATCACAGAAATCAAAATTGTGTATACTAAATGACATATGGATGTGTATTTCACCTTCTGATGTGTTCCAAAAGATATATCTCACTTTGCTGCAAGCTGTATGCATGCATAAAGTCAGAAGAACTTAAAAAGTGTAACAGCCTTAAGACTGATTCATGAGTTCAATCAAAAGCCTATCAACTTTATGACAAATTACCAGTCAGTATAATTTAATCCACAAACTTGTACATCCTGTGATCCTTGAGTAATGTCTGATACACAAAACAAAACTTTTCAGTAGCACTTTTTCAACTATTTAATACAACTTCTTGCAGGTTTTATTGCATTGCAATATTTTTCATTGCTTTTGATCTTCAGTGGCAACGTAATATATATATAACTATATCTTTACATGGACACCACCAAGTGGTTTTCTTTGGACAAAGAATAACTTGTTTGCTGTTATTCTGCTGCTTCCTATTAGATTCATATGCACACACATATTTAGTATTTTTTTATCATTGCATCTTTTTAGCGTTAATTTCAGCAAGAACAAATCACATTTAGGCTAACTTTGCCTTTTGCTATCCTTCAAGAACTATGGGAAGAATTATCTAATTGTCTGTGAAGCATCACATACCCTTACAACAGTTAGCAAGTAACAAGCCAAATTTTGAGCTTTCTCCAAAGCTCAAAATATTTTCTTTAAGTCTCATATATTGATGCACAGCAGTCTTGAGAGACACATCTTGACAATGTATAGGTTGATCCTGTTCTTTCTTGTTTCTCCATCTCAGAAAGAGGTTAGAGCTCTGTGCCTTAGTAAACTTAAGTGCACCTCAGTTACTTACGTAATGCACTTTGCAACAGAAAATCTGACAAACACATGAAAAATCAAGTTTCTGCAGTGGCTATAATCAATTGTCATTTTCTGGCACCTTACTCAGTTCTGAGGTCAATTCCTATGGAGTCTGATCTTCTTGAATAGAAGTTCAGTACAGGCTTCTGTATTTGACCCAATAATATTTAAAAAATTAAAATAGTCAAACCTCTCTTTAAGGAAAGTATTGACATCACAGTGGCTTTAATTCTCTGTTGCCCAGCATCCGATTTAGTCACTAGACAAATGAAAGAAAATGAGTGTTCAGAAACACTATGGACTATAAGGTCCACTCTAAGGTCCTTGATCTTCTCCAGCACTGCTTGAAACAGAGCAGAGTTAGTTGGCTGCTTGAGACATCCCTGGAGAGGAAGGGAATGCACAGAGCTCCAGGACTCTGCCAAGCAATAAGCACTGCTCCAGCACACAGCACGCATCAGGAAAGCTGCCACCACCACCAGATCAGCTTTAGAAAAATGAGCTGAAATAGTTCCAATGTGGATGCTCACGTGCAATGCCCACCCCACATCTCTGATGGGCAACACATGGCAGAGAAGAGCACATCCTCACCTCTCCACTGCTCGGCACTTCAGCCCTGGACACAGACCCGGCACAGCAGCCGAGGTGCTGCTCCTGCTGCTCCTAACGCTGAGGCAGCAACCCCCAGCAAGGAGCCGGGCTGGCAGCAGGGAGCACTAACTTCTAAAGACCACCACAGATGTTTGCTTCAGTGACCACAAATCAAAGTCCCTGGGGAAGCCACTGGGGTGGCCTTAATCACAGCAGCATCCCCTCCAGGCACCAGAATTGCTCAGGGTCACAGCAGCAGGAGAGGTGGCTAAATGGTACAAAAAGCTTACGCCAGACACTTCATCCTGGGACTTGTGACTTAAAACCTTTAGGACCTGATAGAGCTTGGCCATGGCTGGATCCTAGGAAAAATATAGGCACAATGGGAATCATTTGTTTTAACAAACTAAAAATGTACTGTGCTTTGAAAGAAATTAATAAATATTATGCTTCCATGGCGTAAAAACAATACGTACCAATATATTTTCTGCCCCAACTTAGGAAACAGGTTCCCAACTCTAAAATTACATAAATGTGTTAGTAAGCACAATTTTACACGTACGCAATTCCTTCATTTATCTAATGTATTTGCAGATAAAAACTTCACTAACTTGTGCAATAGTTCTTATATGTTTGTAATACATCTCTACCTGAAGAGTAGCAAATTATAAAAGCAAAGTCTGTGTAAGACATGAGACTGCTGCAGAGGAAAAAACAATGAACAAATCAAACAACAATACCCACACAAACCCCCAAAAAACACCTATCTCACATTTAAAACTCTTTTCCCAACTTTTTGCCCCCAAAAATGCATAACATTAGTTGTGTAAAAAGTAAACCACTATATGAGGCATATTTTAAAGCCTCATATAAACAAACAAGTTCTTATGGCATCCTCAGAGCAAAGAATGTCCAAATATGGCTGAGAGTTAAGTACCCTGAGAATCGACTCATCTTAATGAATTCACTGAAGTTTGTCAGTCCACATTTACCAAGATTCAGAAGAGAAATAAAGAGAAACAAGCGTGATTCAACTCATTTTCCTGTACCATTCTCTAAAGATACTCTGTTATAAGCATCATCCATATCTTGGATACTGGAGGCATCTGTTGAATCTTGGTCGCTGACTACAATTCCTACTGAAGAAAGGCTAGAAATGAAGGAGTGCATCTTTTTTGCATAAATATCCCTAATGTTAAAATAGGGTAGGTCATTGCTTTTCTCTTTGCGATCATTGTTGCACTGGTCTCTGTCAATAGCTTTTTGCTTTTGGTAGTACTTAGAAAACTTATTGAAAATAATGGTGATTGGAAGGGCTACCACCAGTATCCCACAGATAATGCAGAGGGTGCCGAGCAGCTTTCCAGCAAGTGTGACCGGGTAAGTGTCCCCATAACCAACAGTGGTCATGCTGATGGTTGCCCACCACCAGCAAATAGGGATGCTCTGCAGTTCTGATGAGTCATCATCTTTCTCCACTGAGTAGACAAGCACTGAAAAAATAGAAATCCCAACTGACAAAAACAAAAGCAGAAGTCCAACTTCTTGGTAGCTGTGTCTCAAAGTGGCGCCCAAAGAGCGCAGTCCTACAGAGTGCCTGGCCAGTTTCAGGATGCGAAATATCCTCATTAACCGCAGGATCTGAACCACTTTCCCCATGTTCTCAATGTCTTCACTTTCTTCTTCCTTCGTGTCCACAGCCAGTGTGGCATAAAATGGGATGATAGAGACAAAATCAATGATGTTCAGTGGTTTTTTCCAGAACTTCTTTTGACTTGGAGCAGTAAAGAGCCTGATCACTAGCTCAGCAGTAAACCAGATGATGCACGTAATCTCCACAGCTTCCAGCACAGGGTCTCCGATCTCCCTGTCATTGGCATCCAGCCTCTGAAATTCTGGCATGCTATGAATGCACATGGCCACAATTGATGCCAGAACAACACTCAGGGATGACACGGCAATTAACTTAGCAGACAAGCAGTATGCAGGATTTTCCATTCTGACCCAGATCTTCTTTCTTATTTCACCAAAACACAGATTATCAAACTTTTCTAGCTCTTTATCAAATATGGATGACTCTTCATTGGAGGAGTCCATACTGTCATTGCTCTTCTGATCCCAGTCTTTATCAGGACCTTCTTCTTTCCGTTCTTGGTACCGATTGCTGCAGCAGGAATCAATGAACAGCTCATTTATCCCCCAGTACTCTATTTCCTGGCAGAAGGAAAAGACACAAAGTTCTTCCATAACGTGAAGTTTGCCTGTATAGTAAAAATTCAGAACATACCGGAACAAGGAAGGATTCCTGTCAAAGTAATACTCCTTGTCTGCCACACTATAATCATCACACAGTTCTAGAATAGCCTCTTCTGAATGGCATTTGAGAAGTTTTCCGAGTCTGGTATGGGGAAATCGGAGCAAGGTGCTTTGATCCACTGATTGCTTAAAGCCACCCACATTCAAATTGATAAGTTCTGCATCTTTGCCAGGTCTGCGGAAAAATTCACCATAAACCATTTTGGACAGACGAGTTCCACTGCTGTTGCCAAGTGAGATTACAAAGAACCTGAAAAGAACATAAGATACTGTTAGAGCATTTAATTCAGTTTTGCTCTTGTGACACATTCTTTTCTCCATCTCTGGTTACCGTGAAATGATGTAACAAAATAAAGAAAAAAAAAAATACATTATGAATACCCTTATTCAGCATTTCACAGGTGTAGTTTTAAATTAGTTTGGTTTATAGCTTTAGCAAATTTGAAAGCAGTAGGTTCTGGTTTAGGTCTCAGTTTTACCAGGATGAAAGAAGGCTGCCGAATTCACCTGCAAATGAGTCTCTGTTTTACTATCACACTGAAATTAACAGTCATGAAATCCATGTACTTCAATGATGCAAAAAATCTTTAAAAAGGAAACTTGTCAATCAATCAAAACATCTAGGATAAAACTTTTGAGCAGGTTTCTCTCAATTACAGTTTCAGCTGAGTTGTATTAATTTATATTAATGTTGCACTTTATAATCCACTAATTCCAATGTTATTTGCTTGAATGTGGACTGTAATTACTTCTGCTGATATATCAATTCATTTACTTCAAGGGTAATCCATACAAGAGTGTTCTATGTTCTTGAAAACATATCAAAACTGCATTTGAAGCTTTTCAATTCCTGACTTCAGAATGCTGTAGTACATATTTGGGTATCTGCACTCCCTCAGGTGTTTTTTTATCTGCCTTCCTACTAACATGAAGTGTCACAACCCTCTTACAACCTCGGTCAGTTCCCGAAGCNGACAGAACTTCCACAGTAATTTTGAAGAAGATCAAAGAGGACAGAAGGATGTTTAAATGTTTCCATATTTTACTATAAATTCAGCTGAAACTGAATTCAAAAGGCAGTTATAATTACTAGTGAGTAAGTTAACTTTTACAGAACTGCTTTCTTGCTTTCCTTCCTAGGAGAAGTCATTGTGAAGCCAAAACTTCAGTTCTTACACTTGCCATTAGATTATATATAACTTCAGATCATGAGGAGAGCAAATTTTTTTGATCTCTGACACTTAAATACTAATTGACATACACTAAGCTAATTTATTTCAATTCAGTATGGAAATCAATTAATTTTAAATGTGACAAAATAGTATCAAAATCCTCCTGTACCAAGAGGTGACATCATATGGTGTCATGCTTAGCATGTAGAGCTGGGGGAAGAGGCAAAGGGGGATGACACTCAGAGTGATGGTGTTTGTCTCCCCAAGTCAACACCAAATGTGATAGAGTCCTGCCTTCCTGGGGGTGGCTGAACACCTACCTGCCCTTGGGAAGGGGTGAATGAATTCCTTCTTTTGCTCCACTTTTGCTTTACCTATTAAATGCTTTTTATCTCAAACTACAAGTTTTCTCATTTTACTTCTCTGGTTCCCTGCCTCATCCCACAGGGAGTGGGTGAGCATGGGGCTGAGCTGCCAGCTGAGATAAAATCACGACAACACAGAAATAATTTTGCACCTTTAGATTTAGTTCAAAGGCAGGTATTTGCAGTTAATAGAGTAGTTGTAAGACACGTTTGCTCCAGGCATTTCCCAAGGCTTTAGTTTTTAAGAATCATTAAGATGTAAAATAAGACCATTGATCTCTCATCACAGAAGAAGGGCAGCAAGACTCATCTGATAAACATCACCACACTTCACTCAGGATCTAGAGCCAAGCTCTGTTTTATAGCATTATCAATAAAAAAAAAAGCCATAAATCTGGACTAGGGTGACTGGAAGTCAAAGTATATTCAGACCCAAAAAACCTGTAGTTATTGATTCATTTCAGTCAATAAAATCTCCTCTTCTAGCAATTCATTAAGATGAGAACCTTGGCAGTGTAAGTGGGCACTATAAAAACCAGGCAAGATTTCAGATCATAAAGTCATAGAACAATAGAATGGTTAGGGTCAGAAGGTAGCTTAAAGATCACCTCATTCCCACCCTCCTCTCTGACAGGGCCAGGGACACCTTCCACTAGACTTGGCTGCTCAGTGGTCCATCCAATCCAGCCTTGAACAATTCTGGATGAAGTGGGATGAGACATCCACAGCTTCTCTGGGCAACCTGTACCAGTGTCTCACCAAGCTCACAGTAATGAACTCCTTTCTAATATCCAATCTAAATCTACCTTCCTTCGGCTTAAAGTCATTAACCTCCTGTCTGAGGGCACTTCTGACCATGACCAATAATGACAAATACAAAGCAAGTTTTACTCAGAAATAACTAAAGCAATAACTTAGTGCTCAGCAAATTCTTAGTACACTAGACTGACTCACTGTTGAGAGAGCAATATAGAACCATATTGATTATGCAGATGATATTCATAATGGTGCCTCCATGAAATTGCTCTGTATAATAAATTCAGTGAGCAATAATTTACTGCTTTATTTTGAGGGTACTGTAGTCATAATTTGTGTAAGATACAGAGACAAAGTGGATCTTGCTTAGAAAGACCACAATCCACAACCTGCTAAAT
>VZUA01009372.1:56600-71333 GCA_013401035.1 Horornis vulcanius | reverse complement strand
TGGTTTGTTTTGTTGTTTTTTTTTTCTTGATATAAGCCAGAAAAGCTGGCTGATATTAAGCAAAACACCCTTGTTTTTGGAAGATGTGATTTAACAACAAAATATTATTAGATTCCAAATACTGGGCCTGGGTATTTTTTCTGTCTCCTAGAAGCAATCCCTTCTCTCCAGCCCACTCTAAATACATTTCTCTCTTTTCTAGCAGGAAATCTGCAGCTCTCAAATCCCTGGAGAGAAAGCAATATTTTATTTTTGAACACACTTGTAGATGTGTCTGCATTATATCTCATTATACTTCAGCACATTATTTAGCTTGGGAGATTGAGGTTTCTACCATCCATAGACAGGAAAAATCTGTTTTCTATGTTACAAGTGTTATCCTATGTATGTTTTCCTGTAGGTGTGGCTTGTCATTTGTAAAGGGATTTATATTCTAAAACTGTTAATGAATATGGGGCNTGGCCTTCTCAGCTAGTACAAATAAATATTCCTCCTTCAAGGAGAAAAATACAGTCAAATAATTGGGTCATACATATGCATGCTCTTCAAGAACAGCAGGGCTGTGCCCCTGCTATAGATACTGTCTCAGTAAACCAATAATTTTGGTCCTACCAAGAAGAATGGCAGCACTATGGAGTGGAAGGTGAAAATCAGTATTGACACACTCACGGTGGGAAGGAGGAGCAGGCTCAGGGAGTTAAAAACAGTGCTGTAGTACAAACATGCTAAAGCTGTGCAGTAAAATACCTAGAGCTTGGCTGTGCATTTAGCTGTTGTGCACACACACACTTAAAAAAAACCCAAAAACTTTAACTCCTTTTCCCCCAAGACCCTACAGTATTATGAAACGTGGTAGTGTGAATATTAGCAACTTCATGCATCTTAAATATGATAATGCACCCTCATATCAATAATTTACAGTTTACTGGGCAATTGTATACACTCAGCATAATTTACACAGATTTTCCCAGAGAGGGACAGCACAATGTCCTAGAGACACAGAAATGTTCATTTGTGTGGGAAAACTGAAAATACTGTGAGGGAAAAACAGAGAAATATGTTTGTGGTGTATGTTACCAGGGGAATGTTTGTTTTTAAAGAGGAGACAAATTACAGTGAGGATAATATGAAGTAATGAAGGATCCAGAAAAGGCTTATTGCCTGGACCTATTAGTCTTCCAAATAAAAAGAAAAAATGGAATAAAAGAATATGTTAATATGAAATGGTATTATTTTTAAAATATAGTTCCCACAATTTGACCTGTAGGATATAATATTGCTGCTACAAGCTTTGGCAGATACTTTATCTTGATGAAAATAATGAGAAGAAGGTAATGAAAGTTAGTGCTAAGGTCTGAGAGCACACTGTCTATNGTTGTGCCTATAAGATGGGAAAAACATTTCAGAAATCTCTTTAAAATATATATGTTAAAACACAAGACAAGCAACCTTACTTTATTTTATTGGCCATTCAGTACTAATGTGTACCTCTGAAAATGAAACATTAAGCTCAGTATTGAAGTGAGAGGAATCCTGGCTACAGGAAACAGTTTGAAACACGCTGGTGGACGTGGTGGGGCTGTAGTCCTGAGTTTCATGCCTGGATATTTTGGTATTAGAAGGGTTCTTTTCTCAGGCTTTCTTCTGGTAAACAGAAGAACAATGTTTTGTAAATATAAGGATGTTTACATTCTTTCTTGTAGGAGGGACCTTCTTCTGATGTCCCTCTGGGATGACCAATTGATTGAAAAGTTTACCTTTGTGTTACCAATCAAATTGGCCTCTGACATTCTGTATAAAGAGGAGCTCATCCCACAATAAAGAGGGAACCCATTGACCACTTTCTAAAGGAGCCTGCGTCTCTTCTGTTGATGTCTCTTGCGACAGTGAGGCTTCAGCAGACTCTGAGCATTTCCAAGACCTTTAATTCCTGGAGTTTGTTACTCAACAGTAACAGGGGTGGAAGGGCAGGTGTTTTGGATGACAGGTCATCATTGAGGCAGGGGTGTGTCTGGGGGTGGCATTTGACAGGATTTTGGAAGGACAGTAATTGTTGTGTGTCAGTCGGAATGTTGTTGAGCAGGGGTGCAGTGCTCACATGCAGATGTTTGCACCCCACACCTGGAGCAGTGAGTGTCCTGCCAGACCTTGGGGAAGGGGACTTTATGGAGAACCACGCAGGGTCTTGACAAGAGGGTGCAGAAGCAGCAAGCCAGCTGTTGAAAGCTCCCATCGTATTTATATACTTCATTTCAGCTCTCCACATCTGCCTGCAGCTGGATTCTGAGTGATCTTCTGCTCAGCAGAAGTAGCTTTGTGTGCTCCTGCTGGCCTGAGCTGGGCTGGTCACAGCAGCTGGTGTCACTGCAGCAGGCTCTGCCAGCCCTTCCTGTACTCTCCAAGATTATGATACCTGAGCATTCAAATATAAATGGGAAATTTATGGCCTTAAAGGAGATGTTGAGCATAACTGAATGTAGAAAATAATCTACGAATCTGCATTATGTGGGTGCTCATTGCATTTGTTAAGCTGATTTCACAGTTGCCTGCTGCCCCAAACACTTTTTCCAGTTTATCTCTGGTTTCAAGGTACTATCTTTCAAAGCTAGTTCAAATTGTAATTTCATTGCAGGAGTGTCTGATTTACCTTAATGTGTGGATATAACATTTATCATGATAGGACTCAGGACTTAGAGCCGACTTANGAGAATATTATAGCCACTACAAAACTGTGTAGAAAAGTCCTAACCAAATTGTATACTACTCTTCCAAGAGGGATTTTTCAAGTACAAAATCATCACTGGGGGAAAATTCCAGGGCTGTATTATAGCACACATCAAAACAATGGATAGTAAGAAACAAAAAATTCTCAAGAGCACTAGTTCCAACATAGTTTTGACCATGAAAGTGTCTGTGGCTAAATCTAATTCCATTTAAATGGCACTGGTTTTACATAACTCTGTATTCTTGGGCATACATTTTAGAAGGACTTGCATTTTATGATTGTTCTCAGTTGTGTTTCTCTTAATGGATATAGAAAGTTACAGTAGTTTTTATATGCCTGCTTTATTATTTACAATGGACTTAAACTCACAAACATCAAACAGCAAAGCTCTCTCCCTATATTGTAATTTTGATTTGGAAGGACTCATGAGGACAGTAGGGCAATTTTGAAAAAAATAAATCTTTAATTGATTAGATACATTGCTCCTTTCCAATTAAAAAGGACAAAAAAGGGAGTTTGTGACTGAGCCAATTTCATTGATGTATAGAGCATAGCTAATATCAGTCTTTATTGAGGTCCTGATTGTAGCATGTGTTTTCTCACAAATGTGATTATAGGAAGCTCATTTGCATTGCTAAATGAAGGCTAAAAAAACCAAAACATTTTTCCCTGCTGGCCAGAGCATAGCTGATTCAATCACTAAAATACAAGTAAACAAAAGTAACTACTCTGATGAAAGCTGAGATGATGAAGCACAATGTGCATGAGCAATCATTTAGCTACTAGTATGCTTTCCAGAAGAAGAACCACAAAGCTCCTGTTTAAAAATCACACCAATCTATCATGGAAGTTTTTGTGTGTCAGCCGAAGGATCTCTAAAAATTTTACATTATCTCTCATTCAAAATTTATTACAGAATGTGTTGGTTAGCATGTGCTAAGGAACTGAACTGCAATGGATATGTAAGAAAAAGTAATTCCTGCTTTCCCCAGCAGGACTGATGACTTCAGCTGCTTCAGGGACTATAAGCTGTTGACCCTTTTGCTGCACTAGAAGGCAGAGTCTGAGCAGCCCAGCACTGCTGATGGAAGGGTCTTTCCTTCCTTTGCATCTTAATCTGAGTCTGCAGAGATGGACTCACTTTTCCATGGATGAAATCTGCTTCAAATATAGAAATAAGGGAGATTCCTTGCAGGGCAGTGGTTTGTTCCAAGTGTCCTCTTGGGGCAGGTGCTAGAGCAGTGAGGCTACCAGAAGCAGCCTATTATACCTGTAGCTTTTTTTATTAACATGCTTTGAATATCTCCTTGCTTTCCAGCTCCCACCAAAACTGTAAATGTACCTGTCCAAAACCTCTAAGCTTCTCCTATGCTGGCAGCCATGTTTGTCATAGCAGAAATATTGGCAGAAATACCTAACCAAGTGGAAAACAGAAAATGCTTCGGGTCTTATTCAGCCAACCTCAGCTTTTCAGTACATCGCATTACACCAATATTTAGGTTTAGTTTAAACAGTCAGAAATAAGTTTAAAATCGTGATCACATATTCCTGCAGATAGAAAACATCTAAATGACTGGAATGGATGGATCAGTGCCTATTATTTCCTCCATAATGTACTTAATTGGCATTTGAAATAATGTGCCAAGACCTACAACCAACCCTCAAATTCCCTCAGATCTACAGGAAAATCTTCTGAAAATATTACATTAATCATTTTTGTCGAGGCTACAGATGAAAGGAGCCATTTGTACTTTATGACAGTTGGTAATTAAACATTTACAGTACTGTGCCAATATTTAATACACAATGTAGAAGGAGCAAACTGAACAGAAGGTAAATCTGGCAGAGTTTAACGTGGAGTGATACTGTGGGAATGTGGCTGTGTGATCAGAACTGCACCACAGAGCAAGAGGCAGTGCAATAAACTGTTGTAGCAGCAAACTACTTTTCCAGCTGTGTTAGACTTCTTTCTCTCTTCCCTGGAACAGAAATGAGAAAAATATTTTTATCCTTTAAATGACTTGGAGAAATCAGATGAGACTTTGGGAGAAAAGATCACTGTCCACTTTTGCAAGACAATAAAGCTGTATAGAATAAATGAGTCCCAAGGAGTTTCTTCTGGTTTTATGACTACCCTGCTTTCTTTTTGTCTTCCATCTCTCTGAGTATATTGTAAAAACCTCCTACATCTTATTTAGGACTTCTCTGTTTTCATTTCTGCTGGAACGAAAGACAGGAATGTGTTTGTGTATTTTCTTGTCACTCTAATACTATTTCAGAACTTAAGGAGGAAAACTATTTAACATCCCTTTCTCCCATTGAACAGATCAGAAATTATCCCATTTTTACATAAGGATTAGACTGCAACTCAACAAATTATCTGTGTCATCACAAACCAGATTCATCTGACTAAATGTCAGTGCACAATGTGCATGTCCACGTCTGAGCTGTGTGCACTGATGTTGTACTCCATGGAGGCAGAGCTACAGGGAGAACCATCTGTTAGAACAGACAATCAAGACAGGGAAAGTGCATCACATCCTGAAAGCATTTTTTTCCCTTTTTCATCTCTATTTTTGGGCCTGGATCTGTCTAATTTATTTTTCCTAATGTCTAAAGTAGGAGAGACAAGTCTCAACCAAGCATTTCTCAGGTGTGTTTCCAGGCTTTGTGCCTTTTCTTGTTGGGTGTGTTCTGTCCCCACAAATCATATTCTATTAAAAAGAACCTCTCTTTGTTTTCTTTTGCACCATTACCAGAGCTTCCCATGGCAAGACAGATCCTTACAGCTATGTTGGTTGAAATGAAAGATGAAATAAGAGTGTAGGTGTTCCAGAGATCTGGGAGTCCATCCCTAGAAGCATTCAGGGCCAAGCTGGATAGGGCTCTGAGCAACCTGATCTGGTTGAAGGTGTCCCTGCTCATTGCAGGGAAGTTGGATTGGGTGACCTTTAAATGACTCTTCCAACCCCAACCATTCAATGATTCTTTGATTCAATATTGGGTCTCCGTGGTATAGCTGAGGGCATTCACTGATCTGTGTAATAAGTTGACACAGATAATTATATGCAGCATAAGGTGCAGCTTGCAGTCAGTGGAAGTGCCATGGACTATGGATAAAGCTGATTGGTCCCATGATTTCATTTTTTTTGCAGGCAGTACAGTTTGAGAAATGATCGTGTGGCAACAAGCGTGAAATTAAAGTGTCTGAGTGAGCTTGCATTCATGCGCAATTCTCTGTGCAAATATATTCAAGTAGATGCAATCTATTGAATAACCAGGCTCCTCTCAAAAACAGCTTAGTAAAGCATGGGCAAAGATACCCAGCAACAGACACATCAGACTGCAAATATTTGGTAGAATCCTGCTGCTAATTTAATTCCGTCAGCAGTAAACTCCTCCAACTTTTAATGCAGTCACTGATGATCCTGCACTGTGTAGATCTTTCATTCTACCCACTTCTCATTCTACAAACCCAGGCTTCTTGGGGGCCATGTGTGCATTAGCTGGCAGTGCAGCTGGACAGGAGAGGCTCTGCTGACTTGACATCCCCATGAACCACATTTGGGGAAGTTCCATCTCACCTGTTGTGGTCTACAGGCTCAAGACTGGGCAGAGGCAATAAGTGCTCTCTTGGAATACATCTCCTGGTTTTGTATCATCCAAAAAGCATCTGATTTGGGTGCTAAAATATGTACCAAAATGCAATAGGGTTGTAAGGTTGGGAAATTTACTTCAAAAATGCTTTCCCAGCCTCAGTTAAGGTGCTAGCACCTTGGCATCCTTTGTTGCTAGCACGGTGGCATCCATCCACCACACGGTGGCATCAGCCTTGTGGTTGATGTACAAAATCACCCAGAGGAACTCTTGCTCAAAATAACTGTAATCACAGAAAAAAAAAAAAAAATAAAACATGCAATTGTCTTCTTCTCCCATGTTTTTCCATTTGGAAAACTTTACATGGAAAATCTCAATGAATTACTGGTTCTCCTTATAAACACTCCATGTTTCTAGTCTATATCATCTGATACATCATGAATCCTGCAAATATTTACTTATCATATTCACCTAGTAACTTTAATTTCTGGAGGATTACTCAAATAAATAAAAGATTTTCTTTCAGAGCCAGATCAAGATCCAAGATCACCATGCATTTTGAATGGAACAGAAAAATAGGTGTTTCCAGAAATATAGTAAAATCTTATCTACTTTGGTCTTTCCCAAGGGAAAGGAATATCAAAGGAAAAGAATGAAGAAAGGATGGATGGGAAATAGTTTATTCTGGGCAATGAAACCTGTCCTTTTATGACCAGAAAAATTTCGCCCCTTTGCTTGATCCTATGATTATTTTGGTTTATCACCAAGTTAAGCAAATAGACCAACACCATGCTCATGACAGACATAAAATCTTTATCTTTGTACATTTGTAAACTGTTTGTAGTTGATGATATGGAACACCATATCATTTCATGGAGTGATAAAAATCTGTATTAGCGAAAAAGTTGTGACCAAAATTACATATGACATGAAAGAAAATTTACAATAGATTCAATTATAAAGAACTTTGTTTTGTAAAAGATGGAATGGAAATGATGCAGTAAAAATAGATTATTTCAAATAAAATATTTTTCGCTTCCAAAACCCTAACCTTTTTGTTTAAAAAAGTTGAAATGAAATTTGTTTACAGGTGGTAACCCTTCAAAACAAAAGCACAATTAGACAGAATAAACATGCATTTATTATCAAAATGTGGATGTACAAGTTGTAAAATACCATAAACGTTTGGAATTTTGGCTGCTGTTTGAAATTAAAGGATTTCATATCAGCAATATTTTGAGTAATGTAGGTTTCTTTCTATTCAAGATAATTTCATCCAGAATAGATCCATGAAAACAGAGACACATGTAACTTCTTAACATTTTATAACACTTAGCTATGGATCTGAGCAAATTCTTAATGTTTTTAGCTCTCCTTACTAAGCAGCTTTTCAACTCTGGCTCAGTCAGCCTATTTTTACAAATAAAAAGGTCTTTCTTTGCCATGGTTACTATACATAACTAATGTGTCTGATCCTGCACCCACTAAAGTCACTAGCAAAACTTTGACTTGGCCAGGGTCACATCTTTTACTACAAAGCAGAACACATGATTTTAAAGAACAATGTGAATACACTCACGCTGCAACTCTTTCAATGAGTTTCAATGGTATTTAAATGAAATTATTCAGCATTTGACCCATTTGATACTACATTAATGTATTTACATCATGTACATCTGTTATAAACTCAACAGCAGATGCTTAGAAACAGCTGTGTCCAGCAGTTTCACAAAATTTTAAACTGGACCATTTTAATTAACAGAATTGGGGGTAATGTTAAAGCCTTCAAGATAAAGCTGACCGCAGTACAATGTTGTCTCTTGCAAATATCCAGGAATGTCGCAATCTTTGAGAGGCTGCCTAATGAATTGTTTCAAGTTTTCTTCCAGGATTTTGAAAATAAAAGTCACATTTACTTAAAAAACTGTGTTTTGCTGCTGATGGTCATTATTCCAGTGGCAGAGTCAAGAGGAGGGCAGAGTTGTAGGTGTAAAATCTCAGCCGGTGTGCTGTGTGGGTTTGTCCTTGGCCAGGGATCCTGCTTTTGGAGGGGTGAGGTGCAGAAGAAGGGGTGTGCAGGGAGGACCCTCCCTGGCCCTGCTGCTGTGGGGCCGTGGCTCACTAACTGCTGCAGCCTCTGGTGCAGCCGTGTCCCAGCAAATTGTTGTTCCGCCCGTCCTGGAGCTTCTCGTGGCTCTGAAGAGATGCTCTGCTGTCAATGCTGGAAGTCTGTCCACTCTGATCCTGCTGTCTTCTTAATCTGCCAGAGGTTAAACACATTGATAGAGCTGTCATGTGCAGGTAGCTGTATGGGAAGGACAGGTGCTGCCCTGTGGATAGCCACATATGCCTGGGTATAAAACAGGTTTCTGCACCATTTCACCTGTATTAACTGCTTGAGCTTTATAGCTGCCATTTCCTTTAAACACTTATGATTGCTTCCTCCTAAATATGTGCAATTAGGTCTTGAACAAATCCTGCTCTTCCTGAAGCCTATCATAAAGAGCCAGCAGAGGAGAGTGCTTTCTCTGGCTTCAGCACCTCTGCTCAGACTGTAATTTGGTAAAACCTCTGGGTAGCTGGAGGCTGATGAAAGCTGTTGACTGGGCACACAACAGCTGCTCCCCTCTCTTGTGCTACAAAATTATCAGTAACTTTCACCAGTAAAAGAGAAAAAAACCCCCATGAAACGAAAGTATTTTCAATATTCCTCTTATTACTTCACAGTACCAAAGCTTCATGAGTGCATTCAAGGAACAACGTCAACAAAATCCTTTGCTTAAAGACTGCAAAGTTATCTTTTGACATTATTTTCTAGAAAACAGCAACAGCCCTATAAACACCTGCAGTCCCCACCACCCATGTTATCAAAGAGCTTCTCAGCATTTCTGTTCAACGGCAATCTCTTTGATTTTACTGTGATTCGTGTCATATTCAGTATTTTCTTCCAAACACTGTGCAAATACTTTCAGGAAAAAT
Organism: Horornis vulcanius; assembly: GCA_013401035.1. Classification (NCBI taxonomy): domain Eukaryota; kingdom Metazoa; phylum Chordata; class Aves; order Passeriformes; family Scotocercidae; genus Horornis; species Horornis vulcanius. The sequence goes on along the minus strand of VZUA01009372.1, from coordinate 62,032 downwards.
GTAAAGATTCATTGGGAAGCTGTGTGGTGGGAACCTTTTTTTTTTTTTTTTTGAAACATGAACAGCTAATTTCTCTGACTGTTTCTTTCCTCAAAATGGGACACAGTATTTCTGAAGAAGGCACCAAGACTTTGCACCAGAGACACTATGGAAGAGCTCTTTTGTACAGCAATTTTAAAAGGTATATATGCTATACAAAATTCTCCCAACTTTGCAAGTAATATAGAATACCTAGAAAATAGTCATTAATGGAAAAGCATGTAAAAATCAAATTTAAAGGGTCAATTTTAAAGCCGTAAACACTTCCAGGTGGTGTAAACAATATGGAGACACCATACTGAACACTCAGAAGAGAATGTGATGGGACATGAAAATACTGTAATTAAACAGATGAATAGAGGAAGCTATTAAAGCAAAAAATATGGGAACACTGTGTAAAAGGGCAGACACATTAAATGAAAAGCTGTAAGACAGACTGAAAACAACAAATTAGAGGAACAAATTTCTGAAAGCATTTTGGGTGATTTTTTTCAAGTGCACCAGAAATTCAATGGATACCATTGAGTCTATAGGTGAATGTATGAGTGAATTATTAGAGGATAGCACAGAAAATCTGAGTCCCCAGCTGAAAAGCCAACAAATTATCTTCACCAATATTCATGACATATTAGCTTAGGAAGATTCCTTTCCTTATGACAAATTTGTCCATCATCTCCAGTTAAAACATCAGTGAAACAGCTTCAGAACCAATCACTTAAATTAATGTTAACAAAACATCAAGACAATGGATTTTCACCCAAGGACTCTAAGAAAATTATAATTTCTGCACAGCTGAATGGAGAATGTAGTTTACTCCTCAAACAGTCTTGGCATCATGGAAGACAGCAGATGTGATGGCTTTGGTTGTTTGTTGGTTTGGGTGTTTTTTGTTTTCTTGTTGGTGTGGGTTTTTTAACAAGATCTTCAAAAAATCCAAGAGACTACCAGGAGAGCAATACAGTTTGACTTGAGACTTGAAACATGTCAGGATCTGAGCTACTGGTACAAGACTAATGTATTTGCAGGCATCGAGAGAAAAGACTGCAGTGCTTGGAAACTCTTGTTGCAAAGTGTGGGTGGCAAACCTTGCAAACTGCTAAATAGTGGAGTGAGAAAAATGTTGGCTCCATAGAGTTCTGAGGCATCATTTCATTGGTCTAAGCCATGCAAGTTCTTTCTCCCTGGAATTGTATAGTTGTTTGTAAAATGCTGAAAAAGAAAGCATTTACTGCACTGCTCAATTTAGAAGGAAAATAAGAATTCTCTCAATAACAACATGAAGCAAGAACACACCAATTTTTAATTGGTTTTTTTTTTTTTTTTTGGAACCTCTTGAATTGGCACAAAGACTGCATGCATGTAAGGAGGACAGTGGAAAAAGGAGAGAAATAAAGCCCATGCTGAGTTCAAAGGATGCCTCTGGCCAGCCTCAATTTTTTAACTCTCTACAGAGGTGGTTAATAACGCTGATTTATTTCCATTATTTTCTTTTATCCAGTTTCTATTTCCCAGGTCTACTATTGAAACAGAATATGGGGATTTAGAAGTGCTGAAGAAATACATTGTTTTAGCAGTGCTTCGCTGTATTCCCTTTTCAGACATTTCGTTTTCTGTATCTAGATTCACTATGCATATTTCAAACTATGAAAGTAAGCAATAGGTTATTAACCTGATGATGAGGTGAAAAATTAACTGCTACTTAACTCTTTAATAATTTATCAATCGCTTTATTCAGTTATTAAAATTACATTAAGGATTTCAGTCTAGGGGTTTAGCTGTTGTGGCCATACAAGAACCTGCTTACCAGTGTACTCTTGGGACTGGGAAACTGGACTAAGAACCATGAGATGCTGATTCTCTTTCCACCTCTGTCACCCTTTGGACAAACTGTAGCACTTTTCTGTGTCTCAACTTCTCTCATCAGGTGTCAAGGCAGCTGCTGTCAAGAATGATGGAAGCTGAGAAGTTTGTGTTTTTAAGTACTGCTCTGTGTCTCACAGGCCTGAATGAAACAAGGAATTGCAGTCTGGTGTCTGTGATAACTAAAAAAGAAGGTGGCATGTATAATCAATCAAAATGTAATTATATTGCATGTATAATTATGCATGTATGCATTATTCAATATATAAAAACACAAAGGTAAAGAGAACAGACTAGCTAAAAGCTAGCATGGAAAATAAAATATTGAAAAGAAAAAGACTGCAACAGCTATGACAGGGCAGAATGACAATCACAAACATCTAATGAAAGCCAGTAGCAAAGTTGGGACCACCAGGGAATTGTTTACAGCTCAGCTTTGTTCTCTAGATGAAGAAGAATATTGAAGTTTGTCTTTTGGCTATGTAGTATGATAAGTTCAATGACAAAGAATGAAAAGTTGCTGATTCAACATAACTGCCAAAATTGCTAAGGTTTTGCTCCTCCCAAAGCACTGCAGTTTCAGAAAAAATAAAATAAGGCAATTGGTTTGTATTTCTCTCTAGCTCAAAACTGCAGACTCAGGTCAGGACACAAAGAAATGTGTGTTCACAGTCTCTTCAGTTAAAATATTGGACAGTTACAGAAGTGAAATTTCTCTTTTTTTGGTGCATTCTTGATTCCTTCGTGTCAAACCCAGAGCATTTTTCTGTCAGATGTTCTAGGCTTTTAAAAATGTGAGTACCTTGACTTGTTTCCTGTAATCATGGCAAAATAAATGCATTCTGGGCCATTCTGTTCAAAAGTGACACTAGTGCAATAAATCATTTGTAGGAAGCTGCTCTCCAGTGAGTGACTTATCTTGCCTTTAAGCTGATGCAGCTACAGGCTTTGACAACTTTATAAAGGTCCAGGTAGAATAAATGGATTGATGGAGACTTTGTGGTGGATCTGAAGCAGGTACCTGTTTCTGCACTGAATACTGTTGGCTAAGAATAAATAATAAAATGGGCAGCTATGGATGAAAGACTGAACAAGTGGTTTTAGTGGATATAGTCATATGGAACAAAATAACCTGCAGGGAAAAGAGGATGAAAATGGGTTTGAATAGTGTCTGTTACATTTATTCCATGACAGTTCCATACAAATACATAAGTAGTCTCAGAGGCAATTATTCTGGGAACTAAGAGTGGTTCTGCTGAACCAACAAAGAGTTTTCCTTCCCCTCACCATTGATCTATGCAATATTGACAGTGTGTGACACTGAGCATTGCACAGACTCCTCTCCAGCAGCGAGGAAGAAAGAGGCTGTACCAGCCACTACAGGAATGCATCAAGAGCAGTAACTGAACCCCCAGTGAAATCTTGGCTTTGTCAGTATTTCTGGTAAAGAGAAAGAGCCTATGTGAGCCATGAATTGGTTTTTAGGGCTGTTATTTTCTCAATACTCAGCTATTATACTAGCATTCCTGCAGCATTAATTTCTGATGCTGGATCTTGAATTTGATATCGGTCAGTGGAAAGGAATTCAGAGGAGGGGGAAAAAATTCTAGGTCCAAAACCACTATAGCAGTACAGAGCACTGGCATCAGGCTTTGCCAAATGTAGTTGCTATGTTTGGGAGCCATGTGGGGGCTGTTACACTGCCTGTCACTCCTGGCTCTTTGCTTGGTGCTTGGTATCACCTTTGTGCAGCTGATGCATTCCTCAGTGGGTCTTGCCAGGCTGTCAGGGTGAAACTGAAGCCTCAGAAATGTGAGGAGTTGTTTCAAACTGTGGGCCTGCTCTCAGTAGCCATGAGAGGACAAAAGAGACCTTCTACTGACAAAAGAGACCTCAAGCCAGGCAGAGCTGTCCCTCCCCTGAGACTCCCACACCCACCACATTCTAAAGGAAACTATTTTATTATGAAAAATCTGCAAGTGAGTTTGCCAAGGTTGCAAATCAAGTGTCCTGAGTGTGGAGGAAACAGAACAGTCTGATAGGGCAGAATGAGTTTGCTTTGCCATCTCTAGATTTAGCATTTTACCTTGGTTTCTTGATATTTCACTTTGTTGGAGAAAACAGATGCTTTTGTTTTTGGTCTGGGGAAAAGAATTTTAGAAACTAGTTTTTTTGTAGGAAATAAAAGCCTATTAATGAAAACTTTTACATCCCTTGGGATAAGTCCCGAGGAATAGATAAATCTGTGGAATATTTATCCCAGTTGTTCTTCACAAGGGATGGGGCCTGAGATCAGAACAGATGAGGCATGTCTATGCTGGCTTTTTGAACTTCATCCTGGAGGACAGTTTTCCAGATAGTCAGAAATCATCTCAGTTGTATGATTTAGTAGCTACACAGAAGTAATGCTGATGGCTTGTGCAGATGAACTTGACATAAAGCTAATTCTGAAAATGCCGGAATCAGAGGAAAAAAAAATGACTGCTCTGTCATGAGGAATGACTGTGTTCAGGAAGGAACTATTTCATCTATATCTCTGAGCATGTCATGTGTTTTGTCTACTGAACCACAGATACAAGAAGTCACAAGAGCATTTAAGAAAAAGAAGTAAATGTCCTAATGTCCAAATCCGATATTTTTAGAATTAGTTGGCAAGTAACATAGCACTAGAACCTTTTTTTCTCAATAGAAAATATCTAGCAAAGACATTTTGTGAAGGACTTAAAAGAAGCTGGAAAGGGACAGAGATAGGAATTATTTTTTTATATCCCAGCCACAGAAAATAGAAATGTGGAAGTTATGCCATATAACTAAAATTGCTGGATATTATCATGATGAAAAGCTTTCATCCAAATAATTTTTACAGGGTGGTATAATTCTGTAGAGGGACTCCATAAAGTAAGAAGATCCCAACAGTAGCAATCTCTCACAGAAAGCCTGTTAGAGGGGGACACCAAGTGTGTCCAGCCAAGATGGGAGAAAGTTGCTAACAAAGGAGGGAGTGAGAGATACCTTGGCACACACTTCTCTTCAAAATTAATGGGCTGTATGCATGTGCATCTCAAACTCCTCTTTGAAAACTTTATTAAAATAAACCATTATTTTTCTGCCATCATTTTAATATCAAGTACAGGCAATGATTGTGGAAATACAAGTAATGGAGCAGGACTTCCGGGACAAGAAGCAGCTTGGCTTGTCGTCTGCTTTCCTCTGTAGGGAATAAGAAAGGACTTTGATACACAGTCACTGAATAATTTTCTGCCTTCATGTTTTAAGGTTTCCTTATAAATTGTTCCTTGCTGTGTTCTATTTTTGTGAAAATGGAAGAAACTGGCAGTATTTTACAATTTTAAATGACTATCACTCTTTCTCTTATATCTCCTTTATTCTGCTCACTAGTTTTCTTCTGCCAGGTTTTCATTCAATTGTATCTTTTAGAGAAAGGGTGAAATAAGGAAGGAAGAAGTGAGCAAGTGACCAAGTTTTTTTTAAATTAATAAGAATATTGGGAAGGGTAATTTAAGGCACCATTG
>VZUA01009372.1:6863-22179 GCA_013401035.1 Horornis vulcanius | reverse complement strand
TTTTTTTTTTTTTTTTTTTTTGATGATCCAGTTCAGATGGATATGGGCAAATATTTCTTAAGAACGAAATCCCTGACATTGCTCATCCAGTTTTCAAGCTACAGCTCTCTGACATCTATTTACATCTCAGCAGAGACCCTACACGTCAGTAAGGGGAACCAGAGGTCTGTGGTTTACTGGAGGGGTTGCAAAGCAGCACACTCTGCTGTAGTGATTGCAGCAAAACATAGTGGTGAGTCAGTGGTGGGTCTGATTGCAATGCCTGAGATTCCAGATCAGAAAATACATTCCAGTGTCATTAATTGAGATTCAGCATAATATCACACTGCCAGGTATCATCCTTCTTCCACATAATAGTCCCTGATCTCGGGAAAAAAATTATGTATAAATTGATATATACACATACATACAATACCCACAGCATAAGCAATATTTTGACTGACTAGCACAGGACAAGCTGTTAAAATGTTAGAAGTTTGCGAATTTTAAATGTGTGAATGATGATGTATAGAACACATTTATAGTTTCTCTTTGCTGAATCAGGCTTAAGGCATGACAGATTAAGCTGAATAAAAAATGATCTTGACTTTTGGAATAATATTCCAAGAACCTTGAACTGAGAGATTTCAGTGAAATATTAACTGCTTTCTCAGGACTATGATGAGAAAATATAAATTTTCACTTTCCCCTGAGAAGTAAATTCAGGGGTCAGTAATTTTTCTGGATCATGTTTTAAATAGAAAACAGAAATCAAACTACAATAATGATCAGTGATCTCCTATCCAGAGTGGAAGGTGTTTCAAGAGCAAAATGGAAGAAAACAACTTCCCTCTCCCTGAATATAAATGTGGATCTGGTAAACTATCAATTTACCTCCTAGTGTTTACTTTCTCATGTGCTAAAAAGGTCTAAATTATAATGGTCAGCCATCTGACTCAGAGCTTTAGACTAGCCAGCTGCTAACCTCTATTTTATAAGGCAAAATGCTGCTTAAAGCCTGGGCATGCTGGGATGGCAATTTTCTAGCGTGAGGTTTATACTCGTTCTAGCCATGTAACTGATTTTGCACCATTATTCACATTTTACACTTCAATAGTTTTAATACTCATATTTAATGCAATTATTCAATCAAAGTAAATATTTTATATACCATTACCTGAAAACAGACACGGCATTTAGAATGCCTTATTAGTTTCCCATATGGCTATATAACCTCTCCTGTCCTTATTCAGTGTGCTATCCTCATACAACCCTCTGCTTTACTCAACCACTGAACAGAACTCACTTCTTGACCTTGCACAGAGAAGCCCTTAGCGGCTGAACATCTGGATCAGCCTCAGAGAAACAACCTAGAGCTGCTACCCCTGTTGAAAGAAAGCCCANTGAAATTGTACACAAGCACCTTCATTACTCGATAAAAAAGCTCACAGTGGCTGCAGGGTCAGTTTTTCTAGCAACTTTTCGAAAGGATTTTGTCCAAAAAATATCCATTTGGTGCTTGGAAGATTGTTCCAGTATATAGGCAGCAGCCATTCTGCCCAGTATTGAAATTAGCAGGTCTGCCTAACTGGGGATTTTCAGGACAGACTGTACTTGACACACCAGAAGGACTGTTACATGCTCCTGCATCACATACTCCCACAGAAAATAACCTTTGTATCAGTTTATGCGTGCAAAAACCTGAGGGGGGTTTGGCCTGACCAAAAACCAGGAGTTATCCAGGGGGCAGAGGGACCCTGCTGGCACTTGTTTGCCATCTCTGTTGGACCTCTCCTCCCCTCAGATCTGCCTGCAGAGCTCCACGACACACCAGGCCCTTTCAGGCAGATAATAAACAAAAAACCAAACAAACAAATTAACAAATACAAAGCCCAAACCAAAACTATCTCTTAAACTCAGAGTGGGGTATTTATTAACTGAAATAGTCAAATAAATGATTGTATTAATAGTTTTGCTGGAAGATCTTAAAGGATGGTAGGTCACAGAGGACAGAGGTGAAGAGCAACTGGAGATAATAACTTCTTTCTTGATCTCCTGAGGTTCCTCAGCTGCTTATGGTCCTACTTATTAGTGTCAGAGCGGAACCAAAACCTGAATACCTGCTTGCAGCTCAGTGTTTAATCCCTTCCACCATGTAGCTCCTAGCACGAGCTGAAAATCCCATCAGTCTGGGGAGTATCCATTTCAGCACCTCAAAGTCTCACACAGCCACTCTTAGCTCTTGCTTATCAGAACAAACAGAAGCCTCCCTTGTCATGCTGACATAGTGAGATGTCCCCAGGATCAAAAGGTCAGATAATATGACCAGAGCAACTCTGCAGACAGGCAGTCAAGCCCCCTGTAGGATAAAGGTAGGATTTTTAAAAACCCAAACACTGCCTTAACTGCGTTCAAAATGCAATGAGCTGAAAATCATTATTTGATTTCAGATCATCACTGTTTCATATGAGTGCAAGAAAGACCAAAGACTGACCACTTTTGAAAACTCAACTCAAAATTTTCCCTGCTATATTTTAAGCATCTGAGGAACAAATTTAGCTCTATGGGATAATTTCTTCTACGTGAAAGGTTTATATCAGGACACCCACTGACTTTCCTGTAAGTTCAATAGTACACCTACACAGTGTTAATTAATAAACATGGATGACTCATACATTTTAGAAGTTCAGTGGACCAGTGTAAATCCACAATCCTCTGGTAATCTCAGGCATACAGTCATTCTTCACCATGACAGCAGCCTATGAAAGGAGCTGTGAAAACCTGAGATAACAAGCCTGTGAGATGGGAATGGGGTTGCTGAAACCTTTCACATAATTTATGAAAGATATTATTGACTTTGAATTTTTTCAGGCATATTTGTGTAATAAAATGTATTTTACTGGTTTGATTTGAATGATGCTGAGAAAAGCACCCAAGACTCTACCTAGTCCCCCTAAACCCTCCTACCACTAAAACCAAAAGCTCCCAGAAAAACAAAACAAAGCAACATCAGCAACAAAACCAAATAAAAAACCTACATAAAACAACCAAACAAACCTTAACCCCCCAAAAAATAACATGTGAATGGAAAGGTTTTGCAGCACTCAGAAAAAACACACAGATTTATGGAAATTGATCTTTTCAAAATATTTCAGTAAGGAAACAGCATATGCTATAGAACTGAAACACCCGTAAATTTGCCAAAGTAAGGAATAAAAGAAAGATGACACCTGTCATGTTTTCTAGATGTGTTTAACTATATAACTTTTTGAGTTTGTAGCTGAGCACTCTATTGCAGGGTAGAGGGCCAATACTGCAGACGGGTGCCCAGCACAGAGCATATTCTTTGAGACACACAGATATATACCTTGCTGCCTTGTTCATAAGGGAGCAATNATAAACATGGAACAGTGTTGAAAGTAGCAAGGCCTTATACAGGTGCTTCCAGTCAGGTGAACCACACACTTGATTTCACAAAAGAGGCTGAGGTAATATCCTTCTGCAGGAAGAAAGAGCCACAGCTGAACAGAGCAGCACATTCAGCCAGGGGCCATGTCCTGCCCCTCACTGGCTCTCCTGGTCCACAGCCCAATTCAGAACGGAGGGGGCACTCCACAAGTGCTTGTGGTTATTTGTTGGCAGCAGCTGTGCCTGCCAAAAGCCAGCCTGGTCTCAAAGGACATTTTGCATTGCTTGCCAAGGTAGGATGAGAGCCTGAAACCGTACAAAGAGCTATTCCTGCAATAAAGTCTTGACAACATCCTCAATTGCAGGTGTTGTAAGAGGTTTGAGCAGTGAATTTGTGAAGGCAAAATTAGGCACAGGTGACATACAGGTTTTCAAATCAGCAGAAGGTGCATATTGCCTTCCACAGTCCCAGATACCTGAACAGCACAAGGCAAACTTGGAGGACCCCCCAAACTCTAAGAAGTTGATCTCATTTCAGCATTTCAGGTCACTGGCTTTGAGAGGAAAAGCTGCAGAAGCAGCTGGAAGCATCCTGCCTTGCCAGGCTGTTGGCCTTGTTCTTTTCACATATACTGCTGTCCCTGTCTTTGTTCCTATGTGTGGCCGGTATTTCACTTGTCTGAATGAATTGGCTGGGAAGGGGAGGAAATGGAAATTGACAGGGTTTCTAGAGAAACATTCAGGTTCAGGTACAGTGCATTCTGTATAAACATTTAATAAGTAGGGAAATAGGCAGGGAATATTTCAGGCTGAAATATTCGGGGCTAATGTGAAGTGGGATTAAGCAAAGGCTGCAGGAGCTGACTCACACCATGCTTAGCATTACAAGATAGGCATCTTAATCAGAACAGCTAGGGCATTTTTACAACACAATATCAATTCACTCTGTTTTCTTCCTGGAAACCATTTTTATTCAGTCATGCTGCATGTGAACAAATCACACCCTAGCAATTTCTCAGCCTATTTCAATCAGATTTCAAAGAGAAATGAAGGCTTTAGAGATAACGTTTTTCTGTTTATTTCCTTAAATTTGCCATAGGAAGTGAGAAATCCTATAAGAGCCTCTGCTAAGGGAAAGGCTGGAGGGACCCCTCATATCTGATGAAACATAACAGGATCCACATGAGAGTAAGGCTTCATAAACCTTCAAGAGGGAGAAAAAGCTTTCATCACGTCTCGTACTGTCATCATTGTGAAAATCAGCATAGCATAAGGCATGTCTTAAAGAAACTGCTAAGTTTCCTTGGTTCTGGTACTCAGCAAGTACCATGCTTGAAGGTGACTTTGTCTTGTTACACCAAGGTTAAATCGTGGTTTGAATTCCTGGTAATAGAGGCTTACCAGCAACCACAGAGCCAACCTCCCCAGTTCTGTATTTTTTTATTTGTCTTGTAGTCTAAACATCTCAGGAGAAGCCACACAGCTTTAAAGCCTTTGATACAGCCTTACAACCAGAAATCACTGCAACTGGAAAGTCCTTGTAGCATTTCACAAAAGTTAGAACTCTTCATAAAATAAAAGGTATAAAGTAAAAGGAAAAAGTAGCACCAATGAGTGCCTGGCTACATCTGTCACACACTTAATATTTGGTTTGTTGAAACTTTGATATCCAAACTGTGCCACAGAGAATCCTTAACCATCACTTTTTATCTGAAACAGTATTTTTACAGCTCTAAAAGCTTTGCTGTCTTCTTACAGCTCCAAATAAATGCAAAGACGATTCTTTATAAATGGTAAAGACTACAACTTGGGCTTTTGCAGCAACTTTGGATTTCCAAGAGTGAGGAAGGTGCAATGAAAAGGAAGGAAGGTGGTGGATGTTGGATAGCCTTCACAAAGGAAAGAAGAGAATTTTTTTGGTACTGTCTCTTCTTGTGAGGTTGATGGATATGGTGGAGATCTGATGAGGTGGGAGGAGGCTTCAGGAGTGCAACAGCTACATGAGCTGAGGTGAACTTAGACCAGATCCTTTAGTGTGAAAACGTAAAATCCTTTCTCTGTCTCCCATCTTTCCCTTGACCTTCTAATGCTCTGTATCCCATGCCTGTGTTGTGCTGCTCATTTCACCTAAGCAGATAAATCATACATTTTTGTGATTCAAATATATCCTTCTTTCTGTGTTACAGAAAGTAACACAGCTGAATTTGTGCTGAATTCAAATTCTCAAAACCAAACAGAACCTGACTAGAAAAGTGAAGAGATCAAGCCCCTGTAAAAAATAACATCCAAACAACATCCTCCATCTCTGAAGACTTTCACTGTTGACACACATATATATTGTCAAAAAAAAAAGTTGATCACATCTATTTTATGCTTTTACAACTTAATATCCTTTTATTATACCATTAATCAGTCTTAATGTGTAACTTGCATTTTTAAATGTCTTGAAAACTTACCCATATAGGGCTTTGTGCCAGCCATAGACGAAGCTTTTTCTGAGCCTTTCACTATGGTTGCTACGTTAAAGTCAGTGATATGAACATGTCCTGAAATTACACAAAGTAAAAACAGAAGTTGAAATAGCACATTATACAAATATTCCTCACTTTATCTGACATTTAATGATAATGGAAATAAACACAATTGGAAAAATATGTAACATTAATAGAAGCTTAATATTAAATGTTACTCTTAGCTAGAAAAATTTGGAAGCACAGTGACAGAATACTCTTCTTGTGTGGTTGCACCCAATTCCTGTCTGCACTCCTGAACTGTGTTTGCTGATCACCCCTGAATCTTCTCATGCCATAAGCAAAGCTGAGAAGTGCAAAGAACCTCACAAAGTTTAGCAAGGCCAATTGTAAGATGCTGCACCTGGGTGGGGGCAGTCTCAGACATGAGCAGACACTGAGAGACAACTCACTGAGAGCAGCCCTGCAGGGAAGAGCTTGGGGGTCCTTGTGGATGGAAAGCTGGACGTGCCACAGCAGTGGCATTGCAGCCCAGAAGGCCAACCTTGTCCTGGGCTGCACTCAAAGAGGCACAGCCAGCAGGCTGAGGGAGGGGATTCCTCTCCACTCTGCCCTTGTGAGACCCCTCCTGGAGTGTGGAGATGCTGATACGGGTTGCCAAGGAGGTTGTGGATCCCTGGCAGTGTTCAAGGCCTAATTTGGACAGATCTGAGCTGATTTTGAAGAGGGAAAGGAAGAAGATACTTCCCACTGCTAAACTTAAAGCTGTTTCTCCAAATGGGACACACAGTAGAAGTTTTCAATGAAATGGTTTGCCCACTTATTTAAAAAAAAAACCTGCTTGCATTTTATTGAAAATCCCAGACCAGGTATTCCTACAGACAGCTCTGTGCCCTAATCCCAAACACTCTCTTTTCCTAAGATGCCAGGGAAGGATGCCCTCTACACACAGCAGAGAAAAACTGTTAGTCATGCCTTTATAAGAGGTGGGAAGTGTTAGGCTGCCATAAGAAGAAATAGTGTTCACAGCCCAGCTTGACATAACAATTCCAAGATGGTATTCCTACTCCCTGGTGGCTGGAGTGTATGTAGCTTATTTGCAGTTTATTTCTGCCATCATAAAACACTGTAGCAGAAGGCTTCTTGAAAATGATGACTGAAAAACATAAAGCCACCTCAAGGCAGTAGTTTAAAGCAAAACTATGTACACTGTAGAATGAAATGTTGCAATGTAGCCTAATACTTTCTCTTTTTTTGACAGAAAAATAAAAATAAAAATAAAAATAAAAATAAAAATAAAAATAAAAATAAAAATAAAAATAAAAATAAAAGTAGAAACAGAATAAATAAAGTTCTGCCACTTAAATGACAGCATTGTAAGTGATGCTTCATTAGAATGCCAGTATGATTGCCCATTGCAAAACATCTGTTGCATCACATCTATTCAGACTGATCCAAATAAGTTATTTGCAATGAAAATTGCCTCTCCTGTAGTGCATTGTTTTCTCTCCCTTTTATTAGATCTCTTTTCATTTAACAAAACCAAAACAGCACACGTGATATGTTGTTTACATTGTGGGGGTTTTTGTTAAAAACGCCTTTCTGGAAGGTAAGGGGTGGATTATGTAGGTCGGTTCTGGATGGCTCCTCTGCACCCTGCTGCCCACACAGCAACAGGCAGCTCCTGTACATGAGGTGGGGCAGAGTTTACTGCTGGAAAAGCTGCCCCTTTGCTTTTCCCCATCACTGGGCGGCTCCACAACTCTCAGACTGTCTCCAGGCTGCCTTTGCCTCCTCAAGGGGCTGCTAATTGGTGCTGGAGTGAAAGGAAGCTGTTCTGCAGGCAGGGGAGGCACCTGGTGGGAGCTGGGGGCACAGAGAGGGGTTCTCTGTGGGACAGGGACAGAGCAGGTGTGAATCCCCTGTGCCTGTGGTCGGTGAAGGAGGGCTGGGGGGGTGTTGAGGTGGAGCTCTGCCTGCCTGTGCGTACCACTGGATGATTTCAACTCTTGTAAGCCTAAGGACTTGCAGGGTTTGGTTTTGAGGTGTTTTCTTTTGGTTTGTTTTTTGTTTTGTTTTGTCTTGCTTTGCTTTGGTCTTGTAGTGTTTTGGGTTTTTTGGTGTTTTTTTTAAAGTTTTTCATGCTTGGTGTGAATATGTCAAGAGAAAATTAGACTCCAGTTCTCTGTAGGACTCTTTCTTATCAGCCTCTAAGACAAATTTTTACTGCAACTCTTGCACATAGGAAAAGGGAATGTTGCTATTGCTGCAGTGAATATGCTGGGATTCCACCTGCTTCATACAGTTTGCAAAATTTCTGTTCCTGGGAACATTTTCCCATCTGAGCTTCACACCCTGTAGCTGATCTCGCTCTCTGGGGGGACTGTGAACAACTGAATATTCAAACCGAGCCTTGTTGGACCTTGGTATAATATTGAACTGAGCAGAATGTCAGTGTCACTTGGATTTAGCTCTTATGAACAGTGAAGCAGAGCAGTGCACAACAGATTCAGCAGACCTAACTAAATTCAGGTTAGTCCAGGAAAAGATCTCGTTGCTTAATCCTTGGAGCTGCATTACCCCATATATAATAAGGTGATGGTAGGGGGCAGGGAAGAAAAAGCAAATGACCACATTCCTTTGACTCTCTGCAGAGTGCTTTTTTCAAACCATCTCAGACTGCAGATTTTACATACACCAACTCTTACATTTGAAGAAGAAAGTATCTCAGTGGAAATTGTTTCAAAATTACATTCCTTCAGTCAGTTTCCAGTTAAGGCTTTAACTACACACAGAACAGTGTATGACTTTGGAAAGCTTTATGAGATGTGACTTTTATGTCTCACTTTTCAACACAGCCTGAAATTACAGTATCTGAGGTAAACAGCAAATGGTCTGTGTTTGGATTTAATTTTTGAGCAAATCATGATGACAATTAGAACAAATCATGAAAACTGGCTGGGGCTATCTGGCTAACATTCAGCAGAGGAAAATGTACATGACTTCAAAACCTCATTGACTTTCCGAGTCTGAAACCAAAGGGGTGAATGTGATGTCAGAGAGAAGAAATATTATACTGGAGTTAATGCCATCAACCCAGCAGCACCAGAGCTGATTTTAAATCTCAAAACAGTAACATTTTGAAGTACAGTCAAATCTGATATATTATCAGAAAGTAAAACCTTATGAAGAATTTAAAAAGCCACTCTGAGTTCATCTGAACTATGTACGAGAGCCTAAGCTTGTACTGACCTGAACTTGGCATGACTTGGCAGTCTGACACTTATCATTAGAGAGATTGGTAGAAATTGCATGGCTGTAGGTGGGTTCAGCAAAGCTGTGCACTTCAAAAAGTTGGGCTGTTGAATGGCCATGTAGGTATGTAAAAGTTTCAGGTAAACTTTCAAAATCTAGAGAGCTTCAGGTGGATGAATTATGCTGGAACCTTTTGTCTTATTAATCAGCGTTGGAGAGTTAAACAAGATAGAGTCCCTGCAAATTGTCTCATGGACCTCAGTATACAGCAATAATATTGTCAATTCTGGTATTCAGAAGTTAATATTGAGATTCCAGTAATTTATTTTGGGTAGTGTTTTTCATTCCACTTTTGGTTTTAATGCCAAGATACTACATCTTTCAATTTTGCTGATGAGTTTCCAAATGAGAGCTGAAATGTATTCAAGCAAATAGAGTTTTAAGGAAAACTTTGATGATCTCAAACCAGTATTATAATATATAATAAATGAAATCCAGCTTCAATTAATTTTGTTCACTCATAAGTGAAATGATTTTACTGAGTAAAATTATCACAATTATCACAATCAGATGCAAAAATCTATCTAAGAAACCCCCAAAACCCAATAACATGTAAATAGCCCTGTTAAGTCTAAGAGTAAAATATTAGATCTGTGATTTCAGTATGGAGAGCCACCAGGAGACAGTTTCAAGATTATAAATAGCAATCATTCAGTGAAACTAGCAAGTAGGACCTTCAAAATTAACTACTAGGTAGTGAGTCTTCACATAATCTGTATTTAGGCTAAGAATCCTAACACAAGATGTTAAGGATGATAAAAGCTCTCTTCACTCAAGGAAGCGCCAGAAAAGATCTTGGAAAAGGTCACTGAAAGCTGTTAAATATGTGGAAACCATGAGTCAGGAAATGCTTCAGTCACAAGAAGCTGGAGGTTGGGTGAGTACATGGGGAAAGTCCCACTAAAACTAGTCTTTTTTCATATTCTGCTCTGTCATTCACTTTTTGGAGACTCCTGGAGATAAGAAACACAATTAGATGGGTCGTTGATCCACTGTGGTTGCTCTTCAGCCCTGAAACTGTAAGCCTGGATATCTCTAACTCTCTCTATGGCAAGGGAGAAGGGAAAAACATCTCCCCAGTAGGGAGACATTAAAAAAGCTAAGAATCTCCTGCTGACAGAAGGGTGCTGAAGGAGTTTTTGAATATCTCAGATCTAGTGATTGTAAGTTATTATTCATCAAATCCTGGAATTCTAGATGTTTGGGTTTTTTAAAAGAAATTTTTTTTAAAACATATTAAAGAAAACTTTTCTTTCTTGAAGGATGGTAAACTTCTACAATTTGTTGCTCCAGGAGGTTGCAGAGGACGTTATCAGCTGCAGCTTCAAGGAGGCAGCAAACAAACTCATTAACAAGACTTCCTTCACATTCTAAATGGAACATGCAAAGCTGCTCTAATATCCTACCACAAAAAATTGTGGGTGATAGGCAGCACTGAAGCGTCTGATGGCAAAGTGGTAAAGGACATGTTCCACAAATAATGCTTCCTCTTGTCACCAGTTGCAACAAAATTCTGGCCAAGGTCTTGGATCTGACCTAGCAGGGAGTCCTTCCTCAGTAAACCAAGCATGGATCTTGCTGCATGGAGCTTGTAATTTCTGCAGAACCACCAGAAATGTTAATTTCAATGGTGCTACCAAACAGCTATAGAAATAATGTTATTGTCCCTCAAAAAAAAGTCAATTTACTAATCTGTTTGCCACTGCTGGTTTTTCTGCATTTAAGAAATTCTGTCTCTTTGACATCCTGGTTAATACATCATGCATTTTTTAAAGATATATTTAATTTCTTTGATATTTAGAAAAAGAATACAACATGGACCAGACTTAGTAGACTCCAGATCTAAATGCTGTCACTTCAGTTATATTGCTCTAAACCCTTAAAATGAAAGGAATAGAAGAGGAACCAGAATTCAGTCCTTGAGAGAATTATAAAATGCTTTTCTCTGTACAAGACAATTGTAATAGCTCTGCTGAAACACTAGGTAGTCCCTTCAGCTGTCACTGGAATAATTCTGTTTCAGATATATTCTAGCAGAACAGAAAACTTCTACTAAATTTAGGGATTAGTGTTAGTCATAAGAAGAAGAGCTTCCTGAGAAAGCTGAGAAAGAAACATTAGAAAAAGGAGCTTTATTGATTGGTTTGATTTTTTTAGGGCATCTGATTCTGATACAGAGAATGAACCCTGAAACCCTCCCTACTTTCTCTCCTCAGAGAGGGCATGTGTATTCTCTCCAGGAGACCATGCAATCATCCTCTGATAGGGGCTGAACACTACTTTCAATGGCTGGTTATCCCATTCTCATGCACCACTATGCTTTTCAGAATCATCAATCATTTATTTCTACTATGCATCAGAACATGTGATCAGCCGTTCTGAGATGTGGCTTTTATGAAGAACATATGGAAAAATTCAGACTTCCTCTGCCAGAATGATTTTGAATATGTTGTATATGTTTTTGTGTTGGTTTTGTATTTGTTTTGTTTTGTTTTAATCTTCTGCTTTCATTACTTTTGTATCCCTGAGGTATGTTCCCTAAGCCATACAGATAAATTATAGTGAAACAAGTTTTAATGAGAACAAACATCTAGAATATGTATTCTTGGTTTATGTTATGAAAGTTAGTCAATCTAACTGCTTGAAGATGTAAGGTGATGTGAATGGTGTAACACTAAATTTTGACTTCAACCAGAATAGATTTCTTCAGCGAGGCCAAAGAAATCTAAGTCACTCAGAAATGTTGTGCATATCCAATTACATGATATTTTATGTAAGCAAAATTTGTTTAATGAAGCGTAAGAAAGACCTAGGGGTAAAGTCAAGCACATAGGAAACTGTTGTGCCATCTTAGAGGCCACAGGCTAAAATAAAGTTCCTTCCTGTGCACCTGGTTAGGCTCATATTAGGTGAATTTGTTATGCTTACTCTGCAGCCAAATATATTTGTGGTGCATATATTCAGCACATTTTTCCATTAAGTGAAATCTGATGATTTTCTTAAAATGATATTACTATGTTGCAACTTAATCAGAGCTCTTAGGGCCTTAAAGAGTAGCTTTCTTCTTGCAAAAGAACTTCACTTCTGTAAGGGAAGCCTGAGGTAATTAGCATGGGACAGACACTTGTCCTACTGATATCAGCACATTCAGTGAGTTAAAGTGTATAGACCCTTTACAGGCTTCAGGGAATTCCTTCCCCCAACCACATGACAGGTTTTGGACCTGTTTGAACCTGTGAATTGATAACTTCTGTTGACCAAGATCTGTGTGCTTGTCTGGAGAAGTCTGTTGTTTCACCACTTGTCTGCAGGTGAGCTATGAGGGAGCAGAATTCTGCTGCTTTGCAGAAAAGAGGCCATCCATCCCTAAATTTCCAAGCTGCCAACAGATAACTTTGTTGCTGAATAGTTTATAATCACAAAACCCCCCCTTCATTTTGCACAGTAGTGCTCACTCTGGTGTAGGTTCTTCTTTGTGATGCTTGAGTCTCCATGAAAAGCCCTCACAAGAGGCTGGTTCTGTGCACTAATTGACTTTGATGAGGGGCAAGGAGAGATAAAGGTGACTGTGCTTCAAAGGCTGTCAATCACAGGAGATTTGACATACTCATGCTCATTTTATGTTGCTGTTGACATCTTTAATTCACCAGGACTTAAAGGCAAGATATGTCTATTTCATGCTTGTTTGCTGATACTAGTGGCTTGGGAACATTAACACTTATGGGTCTGAAGCATTAAATTGCTGAAGTTCTAGATGGTTTAAAACTCCAATATTACTTAGCTTCATTAGCTGTCATGTTCCCAGGAACAAACGTCATCTATGCAAAATGTTAGCTCTTTAACCAACTTTAACTTGTATACCCAGCAGCTCTGCAATGGATTTTGAAACATAATGTCATCATTGGCATAATTTCAATATTGTAGTTTCTCAGAGATTATTGGCTTTTAATCAATTTTAGAAGTAAACAAACACAAGACTTGCCCACAGTAGCAAGCACAAGTCTCCTTTTTCCAATTAGGCTTTTTCCTCTACATATTTCTGTTCTAACTGATACAAGGTTAATGTCCTCCTTACCTATATTTCTCATGTTTTCCCCGTAAACAGTTGCAAGAAGATACATGACATTTCAGCTAAATACTTCTTGGAGAGAGTATATGCTTAAAATTTAAGTTTAAAGAAATCAGCTGCTTTTCTTTCATACCGTATCTTTTATCTTTAAGAACATGGAATTAATAATAGAAGTTCAAAACTGTTAATTGTTGTCTACTCCTTTTTATACTATTTAAGCCACAACTACATGTAGGGACACAAACTTTGCAGTCAAATTTCCAAAATCCCTATCTAGATTTTAGAAAGTTTATTTTAGATATCTAAGTGAGAAATAATTTGCTATATGTAATTTCTTAGCCCTTCAGAAGTTCTAAAAGAGAAAATAAAGTGCTTGGTACTGTTCTATTGGTAGGCACCTAAAAATGGGTTATGTGATTCAAGAATGCTGTTAATAAAATACTAACCCATTTTTGTCAAGTGTCCCTGCTGATCCCTATTCATATTAAATTCCTTGTATTCAGACCTTGAAAATTTCTGATCTGCACATTTCTTTGGTGATAGGAGGGAAAACTACAAAATCCACAAGGTGTTCTGAGGGAGCTTTCTGAGAAAGCCCAGATTTAGGAAGGAATTCAACATTGGAGCTTGATCTACAAAGCATATTATGAGCATGCCACTGAGATCTCAGGAATTAGAGATTCTGAGAGAAAGCAATGCTTACTTACCATGTTCATCCAGCAGTATGTTGTCAGGTTTGATGTCCCTGGAAAATAAGGAAAGGAAAGCATTAAATTTTGCACTATTTTAAAGTTTTCCCATTTGGATATGAATACTAAGTCACTTAAATCATTACAAACCCAAAGAAAACCATATAATACATAAAGGCAAATGATTTTATCAACATATTTTTGCTGCGCTGAGAAAACATGCATACTAAAGAGGCTCTCTACATTTCCATTTATTGTGGTTTTGTTTTCATATGGATAGCATTGACATGGGTCTGGTTTTCACGATTATGTACTTTATTCTTTATAGCAGCAGTAAAAATGAGAAGGCAGATTTGCATCTAGAAGGTGCCTGATTGCTTCAGGGACTCCACATTTGACAGAAACCATTTAATTGGAAACATAGGTGGTTTACCCTGTTTGCCAGACCCTGCTAATCTGCCATGCATGGTCACACACATATGACAGAGTCCTGTGATGTGTCTTGTGGTAATTGAGTATGTCCAGCAGCTCTGCTTTCACTCCCAAATCCCCCCTTGGCTGTCTGTAACCAAGTATCATGCTGGGGAAAGAAGCAGGGATAAGGGAAGGTGGAGATTATGACAGGCTGGAGCACCAGCTCAACTCTGTCATTCTTGGCACAAGAGAGCAACATTGCGCTGGAGAGCTGCACTTTCAGGATTATTTTCTGTTGACCTAAGTTCATGCTGCTGAGAGAAGGGATGGAAACAACTTTTCCCCACCACCGTCAGGCATTCCCACCCTCTTGGTCCAGGATTATTGCCCTTGGTGTGGAGCTGTTCAGGGAAAATTCCTCTCTTCGCTTTTCCGTCTGGACTGGGCCCAGGTTTGGCTCACCCTGGGCTTGGTGAGCATGATGTGGCAGAGTTGTGTGGCACTGCCTTGTCACTGGCAGCTTGCACTTCACGCAGTTTTGAAACTGTTTGTTTTGGTGAGGCATTGTCAGAGTAGCAGAGGCATCTGAGTACCCTGAGCAGCAGTTTCGGCCCTTGGGCTCAATTTTCAATTTATCTCAAAGTCAAGGAACCATAACCTGGCAAAATAAGCCCTTGAATGTCTGCAAATGAACTGCAAACACTCCCACCTCTGTAATCTCTTTTAACTAAGAGATGTCTCGATTATTCCAATTTAAACATTTCCTAGGAATTTTTTTTCACAACATGCCCATAAATGAAATAATCAAAAAAGCGGAGTGTTGCAAAAGGAAAATGTGTTACACTAGAATATTTATTTTCCAAATTTAAAGTAGAGAAGGACTTCTAAAGTAAACAGTATACAGGAATAAGATAGCAATAGCAATTATAGTATGTTATTGCTTGCAGGATATGAGCTCAGTCGTCACCTAA
>VZUA01009371.1:31312-43229 GCA_013401035.1 Horornis vulcanius | reverse complement strand
TAGAAAAGATTCTCTGTGAATTACCATAAAAATCTTGATTGCATTGTGCAAAAAATAATGGTTATGGGTACTATGCAATGTCCTCCAGTCTAATTTATTCATGTTTATTTCTTATTCTTAAATTTAAATCTGTCAGCCACCCAAACTAAAAAATGACTATGTTCAAGACAAAGGAAAATCTGTTGTAAAGGTGCAGCATTACTTTGCATCTATTCAATGCAGGTTAGAACTTTAGGAGTAGAGAGCTAAACTTAACCTTACTCTTCTCTACAGTGCTCTCAGGGGGTTGGAAAAAAATTTTCTCCTCTTCAGTGGAAGATAACCTTCAAAATATTCCTTACACAAAATAATTACAACTACCAGTTCTTGAGCACTTCCTCTCCTCTCCTCCTTAAAGGATAAGTCCTTTTCATGACTGTGCACTCTGGTGCCTTGGCTCTGTGCAAGCCCTGCACAGCAATAACAAAAATATCTCCATATTATCAGCCGTGTGTTCAGCACAAACCCAAGACACAGCCCTGTACCAGCCCCTGCAAATAAAACCAACTCTACCCTGGAAAAAGCGAGCACAGTACAAACATCAAAAACAAGTTACAGATTGGGGTTACATCAAAGAATGTTTCTTGAAAACTGCTTGTATGCTTGGAATATTCTTACAGATGTAAATTGTTCAGAAGTTCTATGAAAGAAAGTGTAAATAGCATTAGAGTGCACTTGCCATTACACTTAATGGTTAATAACATTCAGCAATAATATATATACAGTATAATCTTAAGAAATAAATCATTATTCCTCTGATTGTACCAAAATTTAAAAAAAAATAAATCTAGGTTTTTTCAAATCAATATTTGCAATTAAGACTTCAAGAAATGGTTTCACTGTTCTTTTGCATCCACGAAGAAATATTAGGCTATGACCTATTATTAGTAGCAGGTTTCTAGTCTCTTTCCTTTTGGAATTCTTTTTGATGGTTTCAAACATTGAGATGGAAAAATTTTCCAAGTTTTTTCAAAAGTCTGTGTGGTTATTTGTGGTCTCATAGTATTGCAGAGCTTGGTTTGGGGAATTTGTTGTGTGGATTTCTGTTGAGTTCTTCCTGAAGGAAGGCAAAGAATTCTTTGTAGAAGACTTTTCTGTTATGGACTTTGCAGTATGTAAGCAATTGTCAGAGCACAGACTTTGGATTCTCCCCCATCTCAAGGACTAAAGTGATGCACAGTCGTTTTAACCTGAACAAAGTAATAATAATAATCCACATGCAGGTACTGATCACTGTGTGGGGTGTTCTAAAGTACTGTGGAGAATTTTTCAAAATTTGCTGCTGTGAAAAAAAAAATAAAGACATATATTGATGTGCAAAAGTAAAAATATATTTTGGGTTTCAGTTGGAGCTAGAACTTATGATTTGTCCTGGAATTTTTAAGGAAAAGCAAACAAGATTTTATACCAATGCCTGCTGAACAAATCTGAGGTTGTCATTATTCTTCAATAAACAAGCTGAATTAATTTATAGTTGTTCTTTTGTCCAAGAGAAACATGTGACTTGTAAATAAAATTAATTCAGACACCCAATTGATTTTTCTTCCAATATGGCCATGCTGTTCTGAAACCTGGGTGATAGAAAACCTGATCTTATTTTATAAAAAGGAAATAATATTGACCTATTTAAACATAATTTTTTTTTCTCTTAGACGAAAAAGGATTATTTAATGCACTGACAATTTTATTTGAGTATACTATAGCTAGACAATTTAGTTGTTGAGTGGTTTGTTTTTTTCTAAATTTTAATCAGCTTTCTGATATAACACATTTGTTGTGATAGAGATTTGGTTTAGTTTAAGACATAATCCTGCAGAAACAGACTGATTGTTGACTGCAGTGTTTCAACTCTACATATGCAAGTTATTAAATAATATAAAAAATTTCTATTTGATTTGATTTTTTTTAAAAGGCTGATATGCAAAATACTGAATAACCAACTCTGCTTCTGAGGCACTGCAAACAGCTTTAGAGGGGGTGTATAACTGTGTTAGAAGGGGTGTATCTATCACAGTTACTTATTTGTAAAATAGGACTGGTTAGATCTTGTTTTTCTTGTCCATTTAGGCTTCAGAATCTAAGTCAATCCCACCTATCTTTAAGGTCTAAATTGTAAGCTTAGTCTAAACTGAGGTTTTAACCTCTTCCAGGTGTGTCTTTCCATCTGACATCCCCTGAGCTTTTGAGGGAATGCCAACATCTGATACATGATGTTTCTGTAAATTGTAGGTCTGAGCAGGTGAGCAAGATATCCAGGCCCTCAGTTTTAAGCGTATGGATAAAATGACCACAAAATCCTTTAGGGTTCTACAGGGTTCGACATCAACAGACAAGGCTGCCATGAAGGAAAGATGAATGTGAAGAACGGGGTGAAAAATAGAACGCTAGGACAAGAAACTCACTTGTTTTAGACCTAGCCACTAATGACTGAGACCAAAAGCTGCATAACCCAAAAAGACAAGACCTAAACCATATAAAATGCTTAACAAAAAGCATTTCTGTTAAAGCCGTGTCAATGTCGTTCATTCAGACATTGTGACATTGTACCACTGGCTCCACAGCCTGGTTCTGATGTTCCATTTTTTTTTTTTTTTTTGTGATGATAAGACAATGTGCCTTCTGAGGAGTTGTGTTCACACAGATTTACTGTGACTTAGGAAGCAGCCTACATGGATTTGTATTGAAAATATTGCAAAAGATTTCTCACACGGTACTTCCTTTTCCCCCAAATAATCTGAGATTCTGCAGAAGTTTATTTTATGAGATCACAAATGCCAAAGGTTGAATCCTGTATATTTTCCTATTCTGTAGCAACTGTCAGCCAGTCCCCTTCCACTTGTGCCATTTTTACTGCAGGAAAAGCGTGGCATGATTTCCATGCAAAGGGCCTGCTTCACCTTGGTCAGTTTAGGGACACAGGGACTTAGACTGGCTTGATCCAGTGGGGTCCACTGCAGTGGAAGAATATTCTTGCCAAAAAGTTGTTTCTATTTTCTCCCTGTCTCTTGTATTGAAAGGGAGGGGACAGCTATAGTATAATCTTCTCTAGGGATTCTCTGAACAAGCAATGATATAAAGTCATGCTGAATCAAATTCTACATCTGGCCAGATAAAATCTGCCATTGAGACCTTGATGGGAGGATGATCATATACTGAGAGTCTTCAGCAGTGTTATATCGCTGTCCTTTTCTCTCCTACTTTGTCTTTCCATTTGAAAGGTTTCACTAACTGAGTGGTGCAGGCAAAATTTCAATTACTCATCAATAGCGGGGCAATGCGGTCATCCCATCACATGAAAAAAAGTAGTCACTTTTCATATTTATAGTGAAAGTGCCTTTTCTTTTTTTCTTCTTNNNNTTTTTTTTTTTTTTTTTTTTTTTTTTTTTTTTTTTTTTTTTTTTTTGTGAATGACTCACTAAAAGTGGAGGCTGGCTGTAACAAAAATACATATGGTTCCCATGGCTCATTCAGGCAAAAGTGTGAATTAATTTTACTAAAAGTGTTGTTTGGAACTATACTGTACTTCTAAACAAGAGTTCTGTGAAATCCATGTTGCTGTCATGTGTAGGCAAAGCAGATAAGCAACTTCTGCTATGCTGGATGACAGAATAACCTTTCCCCTGAATAAGTTTCAGAAATATGGCATTAGCTTTATTGCCTAACATTTCTCTCACATTTAAAATTTAAAAATTGAAATTCTTTATGTCTGCTTGGTAACTGAATAGCCAGAGCAGATTGAGTGAGTGATCTCATAGCACTTACAGGACACCCAAGAGATCAGACCCAGCCAGCAGGGCTTTAGGAAGGGCAGGTCCTGCCTGATCAGCCTGATATCCTTTTATGACCAAGTGACCCATCTGGTGGATGCAGGAAAGGCTGTGGATGTTGTCTGTTTGGACTTCAGCAAGGGCTTTGACACTG
Source organism: Horornis vulcanius (assembly GCA_013401035.1). Lineage (NCBI taxonomy): Eukaryota > Metazoa > Chordata > Aves > Passeriformes > Scotocercidae > Horornis > Horornis vulcanius. Next base: position 39,269 of record VZUA01009371.1, on the reverse strand, counting down.
TCTCCCACAGCACACTCCTGGAAAAGCTGGCAGCCCATGGCTTGGAGAGGAGCACTCATTGCTGGGTTACGAACTGGCTCCATGGCTGGGCCCAGAGAGTGGTGAGGAATGGTGCTGCATCCAGCTGGCAGCCAGGCACCAGTGGTGTCACCCCAGGGATCAGAGTTGGGCCGAGTCCTGTTTAATATCTTTACTGATGATCTGGATGATGGAATTGAGTCTCCTGTTAGCAAACTCGCAGATGACACCAGATTGGGTCAGTGTTGATCTGCTGGAGTCAGGAAGGCCCTGCAGAGGGACCTGGACAGGCTGGATTGATGGACCAAGGCCAATGGCACGAGGTTCAGCAAGACCCAAGTGCTGGGTCCTGTACTCTGACCACAATAACCCCCTGCACTGCTACAGGTGGGGGCAGAGTGGCTGGGAAGCAGCCCAACAGAAAAGGATTTAGGGGTGCTGGTCAGCAGTGGCCGAACATGAGTCAGCATGCGCCCAGGCGGCCAAGGCCAGCGGCAGAAATAGGGTGGCCAGCAGGATCAGAACAGTGATCCGTCCCCTGTACCTCGAGTCCTGTGTCCAATTCTGGGCCTCTTAATTCAGGAACATGGAGGTGCTGGAGTGGTCTAGACAAGGGCAAACAAAGCTCCTGGAGGGCATGAAGTGCATGACTTATGAGGAGTGACTGAGGGAGCTGGGCTTGTTTAGCCTGGAGAAGAGGAGGCTCACAGCTGACCTTAATGCTCTCAGCAGCTCCCTGAAAGGAGTGTCAGCCTTTTCTCCCAGGCAGCCAACAACAGGACCAGAAGACACAGTCTTAAGATGCAGCAGTGGAGGTTCAGGTTGGGCACACCAAGAATTTCTGACAGAAGGGGTGATTGGGCATTGGAATGGGCCGCCCAGGGCGGTGGCGGAATTGCTGTCCCTGCAGGTATTGAAGGAAAGACTGGATGTGGCACTCAGTGCCATGGTCTGGTTGACAAGGTGGTGTTTGGTCATAGATCTGAGAGTTCTGTTCCAACCTGATTCTGTGATTCTGTAAATGCAGCATTCATAAAAACTGAAAAGCTTGTGTTTCTGAGAATGTAAATTCAGTAAGTTCAAGGTTTATTTCTGTAACTGCAGCACTTAGCATATTGATAAAATCGACAATATTTTGCGTGATTTTTCATTCTTTTCATCCTTATTTTTAAGGAAAATAAATACTTATTGATAATGTAATGCTGAAGTCTTCCTTTATGAACAATATTTATTGCTTTCTGTCTATCATTTGTAATTAAAATGGCTTTTTTTTTAAATGGAAAGTAGAAAAGGTTATTGATAGTGTTCTGCAGTGGTAATCCAAAGATATTTTACAAATGTAGATATGTTGCACACTTCAGCTGTAAGAAGTATCATTTTACAGGAGAGGAAAATGAATTAAGATGCTTCCACCACTAGGACCCCCTCATTTTTCACTCTAAAGAGAAATAAATCTTCTTACCTGTTGTTTATTCATGTCATCCATTTCATGGGAGAACAAAGTTGCTAAGTGCTAGTCTAAGAATACTTAAAAATGCTTGCTGCTAGGATACACAATGCACATCTATTTCACAAATCATTCAGCACTCCCCATTCCTTTGTCTTTAATAACATGTTTTGTTTGTGTAGGAAAATGTAATATTGAAGGAAAAGTTGAAAATGTTAATTGATTTTCTGATAAATGACTTATATGTGTGTATTAATGTATTGGAACATAGCTAATGGCATGAAATGGCCAATATTCCTCCTTGGATCCTAAGGATGAAATCAGGTGACAATTTATCTCACTCTTAAAGCACTTTGAGAAAAATACTTTGGAGTGGAGGAATTGATTGCATGACTACATATTGTGAAATACCGTTGAGAATTTCCTAAATTTAGTTCTACAGACATGGATAAAATTCAAAAAGTGAGATAAGTAAGAACAGTGCTTATCTGAGTCATTAGCAGCTGTTCTGTAAGCTAGTTTTCAGTAATAAGGCTACGCTGTTGGGTAAATTATTTTCTATTTAATATTGCTGAAGTTAATATTTTTAAAGTTCTGTGTACAGAGAATGTTGACTTTCCAAGGAAATACATATCTGAGGTGATGTACATATCTGAGGTAGATGTCAGCTTCAGGCTTAATAGATCTCAGTGATCTGCTGGAAAGAATTTTATGCTGATTGCATGGATTTATACATTTGTAGACAGCAAAAGAAAAAAAGAAAACAATTCCTTGCACTTCATCAGCTGAGTGTAATGAGGTGACTCAAAGACTGAAAACAAATGAGCTCATGCTTTAGAAAGTCAGTTTTTCTGGAAATTATTGTCCTCACTTAAGCCCTTGGGTGATTCTAACCTTTCTGGATGTGTGTATATTTGAAGTGGGAATGTTTTTAAGTAACCTTTATGAAGGTAGAACGGGGGTAAAAGAATGTGGGTTTTTCATCTGTGTAGTAGCAGGCACAAACTACTTGTCTGGGTAGGATGCTGGGACATTTTAATAAATTCTCCAACCTGATACTTTGTGATGCAGTTATAGAAACAAGGAGATGAGTGTGGAACTTCATGATATCTATTAACCATTGGGGCCATAGTCCTCAGTCTGACTTTTTCCAGCTCCAGTGACTCTGAGCTGGTACTAACTTAGGGTTGGTAAGAGGGAATATCTTTGTTTTACTGTAGAGTCAAACGAAATGACTGAAATCTTGCCTGTTGCTCACACCTCTAAATGGAAGAAGAGAAGGAACAAGCAAAAGTATCTGGCATATTGCTTTATGAACCCTGGCAACTTTCTCGTCCTGACCACAGCTGGTGACCAGCTACTACTGTGTGGATCAGACAAATATGTTGTGCAAAGTAAAGTGTCTGACCAAAGCACATTTCAAAAGAATGACTTTCTTGAAGCAGGAGAACCAGCAACCAGTTCAGCATGAAACAGTGACTCAGAAGCAGCAGAATGGAGTCTGTTCCACTCTCTGCAAAGACCTTGAAGATCTTTCTCTCCATGCTTAGTATGAGATGGGAGGGTAAAGGAAGAAAGGGAGAAAGGGATAACATAAAAGAAAAGTCTTCACCCTCCTTATTCCACACAGGCTGTGTGTATTTCAATAGAAAAAAATGCAAGACAACATTTGTCTAGTCACTCCTTGTATTTTCTTGTATTTTCTTCTCAGCCATAGAAGAGACGTCATTTTTAATACCACACATCTCAAAGCCACTCATCAGCTTCACAGTCAGTTTGAGGTATGATGTAGAACATATCAGAGTTGAAATTTAGATAAATTTTGCAGTTAACAAGACTGATTAAAAGTCCTGCTACTATTTAAGAACAACAGCAAAAAAAGGCTCTGGTTCTAAACGATGTGTGTCACGGCATCAGTTTCACTTTGTGTAGAAGTTTAATCAGTCAATGCTTTTGTATCAGGGCTGGTGGGTATCTAAGTTAGAAAACAACTTTTCCTTGAATAATTGGGCATGTTTTCCTTTCAATTTTAAGAATTGGAAATTGATCTGCTGCAGCAAGTCTGTGATATGCCAAAATAAGATCTACCATAAAGATGTAGTCTGATGGTAGTTTGCAGATCCCCAAATACTAATGTAAAATGATAATGAAGAACAATGTTTTTACTTCTTACCTGCTGTGAACAAATATATTTTCAATAACCTATGGAAGCCTTAGAGGGACTGAAGTATTTAAATTTTCTGTCTAGAAGACTTCTTGCATTTTTAAAATGTTACCAAAAAATTCATACATTCCTTGGTTCTTTTGTTTCTCCTTTGCAGAAATTGATTAAAATGTTATTTTAATCTATTCAAAAGGAAGCTGCCACACTTTCTAGTTACCCCTGCGAGCAGCTGAAAGTTAATGGGTCCTGTGTTATCCCTCTTAGATTTCCTGCTAATTAAATGTGAGGCACAGTGTTGTGAATACAGCCAGCGTAAATGGCATGCCATAATGTACAGCTTTGGAAATGCTCTGACAGTGCATTTAGTTTGGTTCATTGACAAAAAAAAATAAAGATTTTTTTGAATGTGTACTCAAACTTCTATTTTTTCAAAGGAATGGGGACAGAAGAGAGCATATTTTTAAAAGGCTATGCAGCACAGCTTCACAAAAAATAGGTCAGATATCTGCTACTTGAATTCTGTCTCACTCCATAAGTCAGAAGCACTTTGGATTCAGTGTTTGTTTATCTGTTTATGGTGCATCTGGCATGCTGTAGTGAGACTGCTGGAAGAAAGGCCTACAGAGAATATGAAGACAATTTACCATTCATAAAATAGTTTGATATAGGGTAGTGTTCTAGGAGACTGTAAAGCTTTCCTGAAATGCACCTTGGACTTCTATTTCTTGCATATAGAGCATTATGGGAGTACAAGATCCTGTACATTCAGCTGAGGAACCAGTCAGACTGGCAAGATGTTCTGTAAATCATGCTGATGAAGAAATATTCCATTATTTCTCTGTAACAATTGAAATGCCTCCATTTGTTTGTTTTTCCTCATCATAGGTCATACTCTTTATTTGTGATAAAGGCTTTTAATGCTTTTAAACATAGCGCATTTGCTAAGCTCCTCTAAGAAAAGCAATTAATGCCTATGTTCTGCAAGTATTGAAACCAGCCAAAAATACTTGTATTTGTAGATGCATTGTGCTGTTTGCACTATGTCACTCACACAAAGTAGATAGGACTCAGATATTAGGTTTAGCATTGAGACTGAAGATGGTAGGAACAATAACTTAATACAATCAATATTTTATACATCTTCTATTGCCATCTCACAGTTAGCTTGCAAACACTAAGACCAAGGTGGACTATTTAAATTTTACTAAAGGAAGGGGAAGTCTTTCAAGGTAATATTCTGATTTAACCAGAAGGAGAGACGTGCAAAACCAGAGATACATGCAGTGAGGGGTTCCTGGTTACTGTGTATGGTTTAGGACAATCTTTCTATTGTTCTACAAAACACTAAAACTAGGAAGGAAATTGTATATACATATTCATGGATGCCAGCTTCGAACTACATGTAATCATTATTAGTCCACAATGCAAATATTTCTACTTTTTGAAGTAATTTCTGAGTATCTGAACATGAACTTCTGAATAGCTTTTATGTAGTTCCATTAGAAATGAAGATTTGGAGATGCAAATTACTTAAATGGATGAACAGGGGTTTTTCTGGTTTTTTAAAATTTTTTTTGTCCTGAAGCATCATGTGCAATTTGTTCTGTCTTGCTGTATATGCATAGTTGAAGTCCTTCACTGCCACTTTGATTTCTTTTTTTTCCTCTTTTTCAGCAGTTTTGTGGGCGTACAGGTGTGACTGTCTTCTTTAATTTGACAGCCATTAGATCATGTGCAGCGTGGTCTCATCAGCTTTGTTGCCTCTTTGGTCTGGACTAAACATAGAAGGGCAATATTGATAAAAGAATTAATGGCAATTTCTGCACCCCACCTCCCTTGATTAATTATGTCACAAGCTGTAGTAAAAAGTCTGAAGACGATTCTTCCTTGAAGCCTCTTGTGTTGAAAAAAAGTTTGTACCATTTGATGCTTAGAGTACTGAAGCGTTGCTCAGTTTAACTCTTTAGATAAACTAACACAAATTTTGCCAGACTGATGGTCAAGTTTTCACAACTTCTGTCATTTTTGCAAAGCAAAATCAAAATTCTTATAATGTGCAAAGCAAAATGTCTTATTACAAGATTGCAGCTAGGTCTACTTCAATTCACAAAGCAAAGCTTTTGTTCTTTTTTGTTAGAAGCCTTAGGAGAATATTACAGTATTCAAAACCAAACAGCAGGATCACCCCAAGCAAATACTGACCTCTCTCCTCTTGAATGATGAGCCAAATTAATCTTAGCACTCTTGTTCAACAGTTATTTATCCTGACTGTGTATTATCTAAAACATTTAAACTTCTTGCAATGCAGTTCTGAGACAGGTCCAGAATTTCTTGGACCATAGGACATATTTTGATTCCAGAAATTCAGTAGTAGAGTTATGATGATATTTATGTTTTTCTAGGATCATTTTTTTTGTGTTGCTTCAATTTTTTATAGTTTTAAAAGTGAAACAGAAAATCTCTTGCTAAAGAATTGCATCTGGATTATAAAGGTATGTAGTGGAAATTGCCTCCTTGAGTCTGCGCATTCCTGAACTTTGTTTCTGTTTCAATGTGACATGGTTCTTTTAAGGTCTTAGTCTCTGGTGTTGTTCTAACATGTAATCTTCTTGTCTTTTATATAAAACCAAGCCCATGCAGCCATCATTCCACTGTGCCTGAGTTCGAAATGTGCAGTATGCTGTCCTGGACATGATCTTACGTTAACAACTTTTTTCTGGAGTGCACCAGTACATATCTCTTTTGTGTTCCTACATTCTTGGTTCTTTTTTTTACAATTCTTGATACAATTTAAAATGTGGACTATTCAACACTCTGTCCTGGCTAATAGAAACTAGAATCCTTTGAAGATAGGATTCAGACTGCTTTCCCTGAGTGTTAGACCACTCTTGCTACTGCTTCAGTCTACCCAAGGCATTTAGACAACTCCTGCCATTTTAGTTGCTAGCTGTATCAAGCCTGTAACTGTTCCCCACATTTAAGGGTAACACTGCCCAGTTCAATCTGAACATTGTGGGGGATTACTGAGATTTGACAATATTTGAGTATAAATTAAATGCACCAAAGAATAATATATATTTAATGCCCTCAATGAGAAATACATAACTGTCCTTACTGGTGTCAGAAATACAACATTTTAAGTCTATCAACTTTAATAATAATTAAAGCATCTCATTTCAGCAGTTATAAAGCACAGGAATATATACACTAGCTTTCAGTGATGTGTTCTTTTAAGCACTATTTCCTGTATTTTATGTAAATCCTTAAAAGAAAACCCCTTTGACAGTTTTGAATTAAGATTTCTGAGGGTTACTGTCTTCCTCAACTCTTGTTCTGAATTATGTGACCTAAAAAGAGAAAATAAGTTTTTCTCTTGTGTGAAGTCTGGATTGACAGTTCTTAAATTGGCCATATTGAAATCTTGCCATGTTGAAAATATTATAAGTCCCATGCTCTGCAGTCTGATGATTTTTAGGATACCAGCAAGATTGTTTTTAGAGCTGGTTCCCTTTTCATGGACTTCAGTGAAAACTTGAAACTGTGGCCTGGTGTAGGCTAAAAAATAAAAAAGGAGAAAGCACAAGCCTTTTCTGTATTCAAGAACTCCCAAATATACTAAACATGATCTGTAGTAGAAGAGGCTTGGTTTGTTCCTTCTTCATGGATGGGATGGCACTGGATATCACCATCAGTGAAGTTTAAGGAGTCAGGCTTTTACTGCCTTTGTGCTGTTTTCTTCATCAAGCCTGGAGGATAAGCTTTTTTTGCAGTGCATCTTTCTCCTCTATGGCTAATGCTAGTTCATTCTCCTTCAAATCTTATGTAAAGCTTTTACAGGAGAATACATCTGTGATATGCTCTTCATCTGTTTTTTTTGAAAAAATATGAATAAACCAGAATAAACTGGAAGACTGTCAGTGTATTTTGCAGATTATCTGTGTTCCAACTCTACTCACAGGAAAATGCAAAGTCGATTAAAACCTACCAAGTGTAATAAATATGTTTTTTGATTCTGTCAGCATGGCTAAAGATAAAAGCTAATGGCAAATCCATAATACAGTCATACAGATCAAATGATCTATCAATCCATAAGCTTGCATTCATGACAGATAAATGCTCTTATTATCTTCACAGCATGCCCCAGTTAGTCCAGCATGAACTTGGTGAGTTAACTTGGCACTCTGCTATCAGGATGTTGGCGTGCAGGAAGTTTGTTTGTTACAATAGCATTTTAAATGCTGAAAGTTCCATTTTTTCAGTCTGTGAACTGTTCTTTTCATTGATTCCTGCTCAGCTCAGCCCCTCAGCAGCTCTCAGGTGTACCCTAC
>VZUA01009364.1:360-11788 GCA_013401035.1 Horornis vulcanius | reverse complement strand
TAAACATTTTTCTTGTTAGTTAAGGTAGTATGAACCAAAAAAGTAGTCTCAGATGGAAACAGTGACTTCTCCCATTTTTCCATCTCTTGCCCTGTACCTGTATCCATCCATCCTAATCTGTGAGTCAGGTATTTGAGTTCTTGTCCAAGTTCAAAAGTCTAGAAGTAGCATCAGAGTGCAGAATATGGTATGGCAAACAATGCTGTCAAATCTCCAGATTAACCCAGTACTAAAACCTACTTGCTGTCTTCCAACTCTACTTTTGCCTGCTGTGGTCAGAAATACTTTTAGAATAATTTATAAGGAAATTAAAAAAACCAGAACTACCTAATTGAGCTTTTCATTTTGCTTTGCATGAAGGTTTTTCTGTCCTTAAAGATATGAGTGTTTTTTCTAATGTAAGTTTTCTTCCGTAGTGCTCCTGAAATTCTGGGCAAAATAAGAAGGAAAAATATTCCCAGCTGAATATATTTGAGAAAATATTGTAGTCAATTGTTTGATGTAGTTTGTTGCTACAGAGACTTCCAGTGACACAGCAATCTTTTTATCTTGCCTTTGTCATATAAATTGTACCAGATCTCTTAGGCAACATGATTATTGGTAGAGATGCATACGGTAGTGGGAATGATTCATTCTTAATTGCTTTATTTGTATTTATGAGATCAGATACAAAAAGTCAGGGTTTATCTGCTGCATTGTTCAATGTATATCAGCAGGATTCCTAAGAAAAAAGGCTGAAGTATCTTAGAGGTGTTTTGCAACATGGTGAAGTACAATTTAAAGTAATTCTATTACTGTTGATTTTTTCTGGTCTGTAAATTTAATTATCCTAAAGATTCATGCCGATTTTTTGCTTGGAAAAAAAAAGATTGTTATCTGAGAGAGGTGGAATAGGAATTGAAGGATGTGTTCAAAAAGAAAAAGACTAAAATTGAGAAGTTTACAAGTACAGGAAAAGACCAGTCAGAGTTAGAGTCGTTAGGCTGTGGTTTTCCTCAGTGGTTAAGAGTGTTGGGTATATTTATGAAGTTTTTCAGTTTTAAACATGGACTGATCACTCAGGAAGCATCAAGGGTGAGCACCCCACAGCAAGATGCTTTCTCAGGTTATGAGAGTGTTGGCTTTCAGCTGAAATCTGTCTCCTTGTAGTTACTTAAAATACAATTCACTGCCTTCAGTAATGTATTTGAACACTCAGTTTTGTATCTTCCCCTCTTCTCTGTCATATTTGGCATTTCCAGCAGATGTAGGACTGGAAGGGCTCTTTGAAAGCCCAAATTACATCACTGACTTTGCAAACCTGTCATCTGCTTTTATAATTCTGTTGATTTGACTTTCTTTGCAGTGACCTCCAAGGACTATTAATAACTTAATACTACTTTGGCCATTTGTATTAAAACTTGGTTGAAAAAGCATTAAATGCGTGGATGCTTTTCTCAAAGATTGGCTTTATTCCCTTTTATGTATTCCATTGTTCCCTTCCTAGGACCTGAGGGAAAGTTACAGCACACAGCAATTAGCCTTGGAGCAGCTCCATAGGATCAAACGGGACAAAATAAGAGAGGTACAAAAAAGAAGAGCTGAACTCGCACAGAAGAAGCGACTGGAAGACGAGGCTGCAAGGTAACCATGTCTGAGTGCTGCAGTTCTTAAAACAAAATAATGCTGTTGTGACTTTTAAGATAAGATCTATAGTTTTAATGTAAAAATACATCCTGTTGGTTGCCTTAGAGGAAGCATTTTATATGGAGTACCACTCATGTAAGAGGGTTTGAATTTGAGATTTTCAATGATTGATATTTGATTTGACTAAAGAAAGAGAGCTAGTGACCTTGTAGTGTGGGTGATTCATGGGTTTTGCTCATGACAGTGTTTCTCTGTGTGTAATGAAGTTTCATAACATTTGTGACAGTCTGTTCAAGAGAACCATGTGCCATGTATGTGGTGATAGCCTGTTAATTTTTGGTTGGACACAGCTGTGTGATGGAGTAACTGCATCACTGCACAGTTCCTACTGGATCCTGCCATGTACTTGGGAACACTAAAATGCCCATCAGAGGAGTGGATGTCCCACAAGGAATGCATGGAAAGGTCTTACTTAGACATTTTTAAGAAGATGGCCCAAAGGGTTAGGTCCTCTCTCTTCAGAAGAAAGGTCTTGACAGTTAAAATACTGTGTTGAATGGAATAATAACTTCTTTAGACAGCTGAGGCACAGGATAACATCTGAATAGCTACGGAGAATACAGTCAAGCTTCCAGATCCTGTCTGCTGCAGTGTGGTCCTGGCACGGATAAGCACATTGGAAAAATTGCAACTGCTGAAGGCAAAAATACCAAGCTGCCAAGATCACTGTGCAAAGGCTATTTTTATCTATGTACCTGAGTGAAATTAATCTCTTTGGCAGTCATTGTTTCCAGTCAGGAGATTTGGATACTGCCTTGCTGGAGAGTTTAAATCCAGTTTGGTTCAATTATCAGATCATTTCTTTCTCGTCAGGATGCAGGTGGGCAGAAGTGCTCCTGAAGGCACTGCACAGGTGATGGATTAAAATTCTTGAATTTTAACCCATTTGTTATTTTTATGTGGAATACCCTGGCACCCATGTTAAGCCATGGTCTGTGGCAGAGCTGATGACCCTTGAGAGCAGAGTGATCAGTGTCATAAACTCAGTTTTTCTGACAAGTGTCACTGATTACTGTAAGAACACAATCTCATTCATTTTTATGTTAATGTTCTCTTACCTCTCTCATTCCTTTCTTCCAGGAAAGCAAAACGGGAGAAGGAGAACCGATGGCAGGAAAATATCCGAAGGGAAGAGGAAGAGAAAAAGAAGCGACTCGAGGAAGAACGAATGCAGGAAAAAGTCCAAGAAAAGCTGAAAGCTGAAGAAGCAGCTGCTGTGATGAGAGAAAGGGAAAACAAACAACAGCTTCTTGCAGAGGAGGAGAAAAATAGGCAAGCCACGATCTTGAGGGAGGTGGAACAACAAAGGCAGAGGCAACTGGAAGAAGATAAAAGAAAGCAAGAACAAATAGCAAAAGAAGCTGAGGAGAGGCGCAAGCAGAATGAGGAGATAAAAAAGATAAAAGAAGCAACCAATTCTCAAGAGGTGGAGAAACAGACTTCTAAAATAACCATAAATGAAAAGTTTGCAGATCTATTGAAGCCAACAGAGGGCAAAAGTCTTAAGCCCCCCTGGAAAAATGAAGGTAATCTCAAAATCGTTAGACTTTTAGACTTTTACTTTCCTGAGTGTTTTTTCACTCTTCAGGTGTAGTATTATTGATGTGACTCTATGGCAGACTTCTTGCCTAAGATACAATTAAAAAAACCCAGCAATGTTTCATGTCTTTTGTCAGTTATAAATGATCCTATAAAATAAAGTTACTTCCATCAATTTTCAGCACCTATGACTGGTGATAAATCTTCCAGTGACCATGGTCAACAAATAGCAGTTGCTGGGAACAGTAATATTTTAGGGTTTTTCATAGGGCTTGCACTTCCTGTCATTAAAATAGAATGCTAAAATGGAGAGGGTTTGCTCATTGATGAGGCATGGGCAGGTAATGCTCAGAAAAGTGATATATTAACAGTGAAATGTAGTTTATTTTTGCATTACTCAATGCCTCAGATGAAAAAAACAAAGAACTGAATGACTTGACCTAACTCTACTGTGGGACTTGGAAAAAAGAGTGCTTTAACAATATGTTCACTAAAGGCACATTTGATTTCATCCTTCATTAGTCATTGTCAGTTTTTATTAGCCACTTTTCTCACTGAGTTCAGCAAGGATCAAATTAGAACAGGGCTGAAAGATATTTGCACACCTCAGCTAAACCTTGTAGAACATTCCCTGTTTGCAACATCAGTCACTGATTTGGAGAACGGAGATGCAAAGAAAATAGAAATCGTGATATTTTGCTATTATAGGTTTCTAAATAAAATCTTCACACATGCTGCTGAACACTTATTGTTGCAACAGTGGGATCTTTTCAACTTGGAACATTATAGTGGTGTTAAATGAGGCTTTATTAAAGCACTGGCTTAGCCAGAGCAGTGTGGCAAGGAAAGAGCAGAAGATAAAAATGTCTTTTTTAGTGTCTAGCGGAAAGTCTCCCTGCCCATGGCAGGGGGTTGTAACTAGATGACCTTTAACATCCTTTCCAGCCCAACCCATTCTGTGTTTTTGTGATTTTTTTCACTGCAGAAGTCAATGCATTTTGTTGTCTCACTTACATTTCCATGATTGTTGTGTTAAACTGATGCCCTGGTGGTCTCTGATACCTGCACAGTGTCTGGGGCAAGAACTGATATTCCTACCAGTTGCTTAGAATCATGGGGCTCAACTGGGTGCTTGTCTCTCAGCTGTGTCAGAGTGGTAGCTGGTTTTCTTACCTTCCAGGCAATGCTGTTGGTGCTGCAGAGTCGAGGAATTCCATTGCCTTGGTAAATTACAGAGCTTTGTATCCTTTTGAGGCAAGGAACCACGATGAGATGAGCTTTAATACCGGAGATGTAATTCAGGTAAGGTTTGCTATTCACATTTAACTTGCAAAAATTAACCCTTTTCTCTAGCCTTGAGATGCACAACATCTTAGGGGTCAAAAGCATTGCATTGATGTATTTTAAGGTTTATTCAAAACTTCAGTTGAATTGCTGCTTTATTTTTTTTTTAACAGGTGAAATTAGGATTAGTTCAGCCAAAATATTTCTCTGGGTTTTACACATCCTAGATATGTTGACAATCTCTTTGAATATAAGAACAGTGAATGCTAAACATAAACTTTCTAAAATTAATAAATCAGAAACAATGTAGTTGTTGCAGTTCATTACACATGTACAAGTTGGCTTCTGATTGTTTGCTTGAAATACGAGCATGGTAAATAGAGACATGTATTATTTATTGATGGCATTTGAATTAAAATCAAATTAGTTATTTAACAAGTAGATGTGAAAGGTTCTTTTGAATCTTAATACTGTTTTCCAGTGTATTCTTAACAGAGATTTCTGCCTGTCAGAGCAACCTGGTCTAGTGGAAGGTGTCCCTGCCCCTGGCAGTGGAGGTGAAACCAGGTGATCTTTTAAGATCCCTTTCAACTCAAACCATCCTATGAATCTGTGATTCTCTTTCTGAGTGTTCCTTTATCAATCTTCCCTCAGGCAGACACTTAGAGTAATTTATTCTGTGTCCATTTACTGTAACACTTTTCTGCATTTGCTGTCTATAATATTACAGCAGGACCATAAGATTGGAAATGCCTTGTGGCATCTCAGTTGAAATGTGTGTTATTTCATGTATATTAGTTATTAGCACTTGTTTGAAAGTCTTTGCCTGCAGGTGTACGTGTGAAAACTGATTTACAACCATGGTAATACAGTTTCTAATGTATAAGTATCTGTAGTTCCTCCTCATTCAGACTATAAATGATACAAGTAGGTGATAAGGAAGAATTTATAAAGCTGTGTGGTACAAAATATTAAAACATTTGACTAAATTAGCTTTCAGTTTGAGTGTTACAGCATTTATTTGCATTTTCATACCAGTGAACCATGGAAGAGGGAACAAGAGAAGTAGGTTTTGCTTTGACTTCTCTCTCAGCTGTAATTGTATCATTTAACTGCTGATAACTGATTTCAGAAATAGGCTAACAGCTGCCTCCTCCTCCTTCTCTTGCATCCCAAACCCCAGCTAAGCTAACCAGCTGATAGTATTTGATGGGCTGCTAATTTTTAGCCAATTTTCACTAACTGGCTAATTTGCAGCAAAATGGAAGCTGCAGTATTGCTGTGAATATTTAAGGCTACTCTATACTTAATCACATAGTAAGTAACAGAATTGTTGGATGTGTTTTGGACGCAGTCAGCTGACAGAGTTAATTATATCTGTGAGCAGAACAGCAGCAGTTGTTTCCTGCTCTGCTGGGCTCACCAGCCCCTGCCTCTTGGCTGCACATTCAGCAGAATCCAGCACAATGCGCCGGCATTTTTGGCAGGACAGAGTGGCTCAGAGGCACTGCATGATCCCCATGTGCATGTCTGGGGTCTGTTTGAAGGGGTGCAGGGTCTGTACCTGTGTCTGAAACCAGTGCAGCTGCATCATCACAGGGCAAAATCAGCTCAGTTCTGCCAGGGCAGTGTGAAAATGCTGATCCTGGTGTGGGCACTGCCCCTGTTCAGGTCAGAGAGCCCAGCAGGTGCCGACACACTGGGTACCCTGCATGTTTCATGCTGCTAATTCTGTTTTCTTTATATTTCTCCTACTGTCCACAGGTTGATGAAAAAACTGTGGGAGAGCCTGGTTGGCTTTATGGGAGTTTTCAAGGACATTTTGGTTGGTTTCCGTGCAATTATGTAGAAAAAATGCCAGAAGGAGAAAAAGCTTTATCTCCTAAGAAAGCCTTACTTCCTCCTACAGTATCTTTATCTACTACCTCAGCTGCTTCAGAGTGAGTTGTTATGCTTGTGTTTAAATTGCTTTTTCTAAATTTAGCCAGCACATAATGTTCTGTATAGTTTCACTTGGTGTTTGTTTTTAAAATATAAAGGCAGAAAAATTATTGAAGAACCTTCTTAAAAGTCTTAGCTTGGAAAATTTATGTATTTGATAGTCTGCTTTACATTGTATAGAATATCAGTTTTATAGATGTTTAAAAAAAAGTTCATTGTTTGAGATACTTCCTGAATAGAAGTCGTAATTTGATAAAAATGCCTTGTGTTCAATTTGCAGACCACTTTCACCAAGTAAATCTGCAGAAGAACCTGATTACCAAAACATCCCCTTTTCCAGCCTGAATGTTAGCACAGCCTGGCAGCAGAAATCAGCTTTCACTCGCACTGTGTCCCCTGGATCTGTTTCACCTGTTCATGGACAGGTACCTTGTGCAGAACTTGCTGTGTTTCAGATTCATGCTAAATGATTTAAAGAAAAACCAGAACACCACACAACTTTGCTAATGCTGGGTGCACTCAACAGGCTGGAGGATAAAGAAGCTCATCTAAATATTCCACTAGTGCTCATTGATATAATTCCATGTATTTCCAGGGACCACTGAGCAAGAGGATCCATCTTTCATAATTCTAAAATAACTTTCACCTATAATTAGACAGAAGATTTTTCTAACAAATAAGAAACTGAGTTGCATGCATGCATTGATGTAAACAAAGTTATTCAGCTATCACTTAGGAATGAAGCTGCTTAAACTTCAATAAAAGATACACCAGTGTTTGTAACAATTGAACCAGTTTGGGGCAGTGTAGTCAACCAACATCACTTTGTCTTACAGGGGCAGCCTGTAGAGAACTTAAAAGCACAAGCACTTTGCTCTTGGACTGCAAAAAAAGATAACCACTTGAATTTTTCAAAGAATGACATCATCACTGTCCTGGAGCAGCAGGAGAACTGGTGGTTTGGAGAGGTACATGGAGGAAGGGGTTGGTTTCCAAAGTCCTATGTCAAGCTCTTACCTGGGAGTGAAACCAAGAAAGAGGAGTAAGTGTGACTTTTTGCTGTTGTTTTATTCAGCAGTTTGCAAAAAGAGGTGGTTTAGAGTGCAAAATTCTTACAGTGCTTTAATGTGCAGAACATAAATGCCATTTAGAATTTACACTGTGTCAATTTAGACTTTTATTATTTCATTCTGGCAAGCCAGGTAATGTTGGACTCACTGCTGTGTAACTATAGACAGTCTTGCTAGACTGGGTGCTGTGAAAAATCAGTGTTGTTTGATTATTCATCAAGTGCCAGACTTTTTGTTCATTACCAAGTTTCCTCTCATGCACTGCAGTTGCATTGTGCCTCTAAAGGTGCTAATTTTTAAGTGACCCAAAAGTAACTGTAAGCTCTGCACAGAGCAGTAGTGCACTTTTCTTCACTTGAAAAGATCATTATGCCTGTTCTAATGCTCCAGGGTAACTGTTCAGGTAAAGTCTGGTTACTGCTGGGGTGGCTGCACCACTGTGTGTAAATTGTTCTGTTCACGCATTTTGCTAAAACTTCTTAGAAATTCCTTAGAATAAGAGAATTTAGTCAAAGTCTTTAATTTACTTCTTTTGAATAACATAATTTGTGAATGTATCTCTTCCCTTTTATCACATGATTTTTTTTAAGTGGTGTGCTCTTGGGTGCCATAAATATCAGTAATACTTGGCACTGTTTGATATTCAGGCAAGTCTTTGCAGTTAATTCAGTTAGTACCAGCTCTGATATAAACAATCTCACTCTCATGTGAATTGAGAGATTTACTCTTAATCAGCCTCTTGGTAACACAAAGCTTTTTTTCTCCTTCTTTCTGCAGACCAGAAGCTATTTATGCAGCTGTAAACAAAAGGCCCAATACCCAGAGTTACCCAGCAGGAGAAGGTAAGACAGCATGGAAAATGCCAACTAATGCTATAGTCTGGTTCTGCTTAATGACTTGTAAATATAGTTCAGTTTGTGAGGAGATTCTGAGTAGCACTTTGAGTGCTTGTCCAAAAGACACAGTGCAAATGTTCAGCTGTTGATATGAGAGTTCTAAAATATGAACTTAAGGTTATGAGTAATTTGGGTTGAGCATAGGCCTAGTTTCTGTTATTAAGACTTCTGCTCGAGCATGAATACATTCCTGAAAACCCATAACCAGAGTTCTCTTCCTGCTGTTCTCTACTGTGTAATTCTGTTCTGTAAGGACATGAGAAAGGATTTTTAATCTCCTGAATGTGGATTATTCTCTTAAAATCGGTAAGAAATAGAGAGAACAAGTATTCATGGAGAAAAATTTCTAGTGTACCTCCATGCTTCCCTAATTATATTTTAATTGCACTTGTGTTTTTTCATTACAAAATTGTGTACCTGTAACAGTAGATGGGATTACAGTCAAGCAGGTAGACAGGTCAGTTCACAGACTTGTGAAGGTATGATCCCTTTTATGAGCACACTGTTATGATCCCTGTTGCGAGCACACTGGAGAATGCTAGTATCCCTTTATCTGCACCTGCTGTTCCTCCGTGCCCACCTGAAGCTCTCCTCTCCTCTGTGTGCTCCTTGCACAGAGTACGTTGCCCTCTATCCGTACTCAAGCTCTGAGCCCGGTGACCTGACGTTCATGGAAGGTGAGGAGATCCTGGTGACCCAGAAGGAAGGGGAGTGGTGGACTGGGAGCATCGATAACAGAACTGGAATCTTCCCCTCCAATTACGTCAGACCAAAAGATCCAGACGTGAGTTCATGTTCTGAGAATTAACACACGATATTTTCTCTCAGTTTTATTCTGTTGGCACCCAGCTCTTAGACAGGGATTTTGAGCAGAGGTTAATGTGCTTGACAGAAAAGAAAATCCTTAGTAGCTTGAGTGCTAAATCAGAGCTGTAGTCAGTGTCACACTGCCTTTCTCTCTGTACAGGATGGTGTTTTGTTGAATATGGGTTTAAAGTTAAAATATCCATGTGCTTTTTGTGTAAATGGTACTGGTTTTATTGCACATTAAAGGTGGTTGTTGTTTTGTCTTTTTAGGCTTCTAGCTATGCTGGCAAAACTGGAACAATAAATAAGAAACCAGGTAAGTGTGTGATAACCTTCTAACATTTAAGGCTGTTTCTTAAGTAACTCTGAGCATTTGGGTTCATAGCAGTGTTTTAATGGTGGCTGATGTTCTTAGCTGCAAGTCAGGTACCAGGATATTTCTGTGGATCTAGCTCTTACTGCAGTGAAAAAAGAACAAATGTAATTACTGTTTTCTTTCCAGAAATCGCTCAGGTTACTACTGCCTATGCTGCATCAGGAACTGAACAGCTCAGTCTTGCTCCAGGACAGCTGATACTTATTCTGAAGAAAAATGCCAGTGGATGGTGGCAAGGAGAGTTGCAGGTAGTGATTCAAGGAGAAATAATTCTGACTTCATGAGTAGCAAGGAGGTGCTCTCAGGCTTAATTCAAAAAACAACTAAGTATAGAGTTATATAAAAGCTGGTCAGAAAGTTATTTTCATCTTTTATAAACCAAAGGGGAAGAAAAGCTGTGTGGTGGATTTTTTTTTTTGTTTGTTTGTTAGATTGATTGGTTGGCTTTTTTAAACATTGGGTTGCTGGGGGTTTTATGGGGTTTTTTTAGAATCGATTTTCTTGGTCACATAAAATAGTAAAACTGTTGATTAACATGTGGGAGGAGGAAGAGACAAGTTGACAGTTATTTAATTGGTTAGGATTTAATTGGTGAAACATTGAAGTTATTCTAATGAAAGAACAGGTGGGTTTGGAAGCTGGAGCTGGAAGCTTGTTTAATGCAAAGGTGCTGTTCCCACTTCTCTCCCTTCCCCACCTAGATTTAAGAAGAATGTCCTGTAAAAGTGCCCTTGACCTCATTAGAGACTCTGGATATGATGCATAGGTGGAATATTCATAGAATGAATTTTCAGCCCTACAATTGAGTTGTACTCTGAAATCTCACTTAAAAAATTTGGATGAACATATTAGGATGCAGCTTTATCTGAATTTCATTGTTTTATGCTTTAGTCAAATTTTTATCCTTTGAGATTCATTTAGTAGCTGTTTAGAAGCGTGACTTCTTGTCTTTTGTTGGCAAAACTCTGTGACATATTTGTTGCATTTTTTTCCAGTCTATGGACTATTCAGCTTTTCAGTTGTGTAATAACCACTATAAACATTTACAGGCAAGAGGGAAAAAGAGACAGAAGGGATGGTTCCCTGCCAGCCATGTGAAGCTGCTGGGTCCAAGCAGTGAAAGAANTTATGTCAGCATCCATCTTCTGAGCTTTTTATTTTGATGGGTGTTCTGAAGAGCCATACTCTTCTCATCTGGAAACTCCATGCTTCCAAGTGCTAGCAAAAGTCTTAGAGAGAGCTAGCGGACATTAGCAAACCATGTGCAATTACATGCACCGCTCCTTACAAAAGAGTGAGACTAAGCAAATTTTCAGGTTATTTCTAGGTTTTTCCATTTGAATGGTTGGGTACAGATGAGGTTATTTCACAGAAAAGGAGCTTTTTTGCTGCTGTGTTCTTAAATTATGCTGTTCTCCACCACTCTGAGTTGCTTATACAACAATTTCCTGGACAAAACTTCCCTGTAACTAAAGCAGCAACCCATAATTAGCTAATGCATGTTTCCTCTTCCTCTGCCACATTTTCCTCACAAGTGTTTGCAGTAAGATAATCAAAATCACTCTCTTTTCAGCCAGTAAAAGAGAGAAGCATACTTGGTTGCATTTTAAAGTTTTTAGA
The DNA here is from genome assembly GCA_013401035.1 of Horornis vulcanius. Classification (NCBI taxonomy): domain Eukaryota; kingdom Metazoa; phylum Chordata; class Aves; order Passeriformes; family Scotocercidae; genus Horornis; species Horornis vulcanius. The sequence continues at coordinate 569 of VZUA01009364.1, read as the reverse complement.
AGGCCAGTAGATGCAGTCCATTAATTATAAAAGTTCACAGATATATAAAGTGGAAACAAGAATTACTGACTGACTCAATTTTAAAAAAGTAAAAGAAAAGGGAAGACAATTCTGTATCAAGATAAAATTATGTGGCATTTTTATTATGCAGCAGTGCCTGTGAAATGGTTGTTTCCTTCCTGTGGTTTTGTAAAACACTGTTAAAACAT
>VZUA01009358.1:1884-16555 GCA_013401035.1 Horornis vulcanius | reverse complement strand
AAAAAAATATTTTTTTCTTGAAATCTTATTTCAATGAATTGTGATAAATGATCAGTCCTGGAGGAAAGGGTTAGCAAATGATTTCTGGAAGAAGGTGTAGGAAGTAGTTTTTTGTTAGTGGCAATTGGATTTGAAAAATTGGGGATTGAGCTAATGAACAAGGATTAAACAATGCCATCATCTAAGAAAAGATGCTAGACCAGAAAAAGTTGAAGAAAAACAGGAAGGAAACAGTTAAAATTCAGGTTTAAGTATGTTTCTGAAACGTTCATGTTTCTTCAGCTTCCAGAGCCCTTGATTTTGTTTCGGCTTTACAATGAGTTCATTGGACTTGCAAAAGAAAGCCAGAATGCTAATGAGGACTTGGATGCTAAACAAGCTAGCCCCAAAGCAAAGACAAGACAGTCCCTCTGTATTGAATTGAATAGGATCATCATTAAAATTAAAGATCTTCTGAAACAACTGCCTGTACCAAACTATAACACTCTTCAGTACCTTATTGGACATCTTCACAGGTAAAAAAATACTTTAAATGCAAACTGATGTTGTAAACTTAACTGCTACATGCTAGGAATCTCTTGTATGTTTTTGATGGCTGTTGAGGAAAGAGTCACATATACCTTTGAAGACATTGTTCTGTTGCTGGGGTTTCTTCCATGTAATGAATTCCCAAGTGAGAGAAGAATATGAAAGGCAAATAAAACAGGGAAAGCATTGGCCTCCATTATTTTTGATACTCTGCTAGCATTGGGGACAGTAGTAATTGTCACATGCAGGGATCTAAATATGGTTTAAATTGTGATGTAACAAAGATAGGGCAGTGATTTGGTGGCTATTAACAGAAAATTGAAACTTGTCTCTTAATAACCATTCTTCAGTCACATTTCACCTCCTTGTCCTCCAAATGGTGGTTTGTATGATGATGTACTAAACTGATAATTACCTATAAAAATGGGTAATATTTGGGTTATAGCTATGTTATAGCTTAGAATGAGAGACATTCTTTTCCCCAACCCCAGAAATGCCAAATAGCCACAATAACTTTAACAAATAGGACATAAAAACACCCTGTGTGGGAAGTTCAAGCCACTGTTAAGTGTTGTCTGCACTGAAGATTCTGCCTGCCTACCATACCCACTTCCAGTTTTTTGTTGTCTCTCATCCTCCTTAGACATAAGATAATATTTTAGTATCAAATGTATTTCTGAAGTAATAAAGCCTTCTAACTCTTGAGCGTTTCTTTTGGTTTGTTTTGTTTCCCCTCTTTGTGCAGAGTTGCAGAGCAGTGTGATGAAAACAAAATGTCAGCCAGCAACCTTGGCATAATATTTGGCCCAACTCTGATCAGACCACGTCAAACCGATGCTACAGTTTCTTTGTCATCACTTGTGGACTACCCTTATCAGGCCCGGGTAGTGGAGCTGCTCATAACATACTATGAAAAGATATTTGATGTCTCATTGAAACCACTTCTGAGCGCTTCTCATTCTGAAGAAACAGCTGTTATGGTCAGAGTTGCTTTATCAGCAGATGAGATGGAGCCACAGCAGCAGAGGAAATCGTTTGTTGCTGTAAAGGAAGTGAGTGACTTTTTGCTGCCACAAGGTTACCTGTGCCATATTAACTTCTGTGTTGAATTCTGGAGCATTCCAGAGCACATTGCTAATAAATCTTTGTGGTTTTTTTTGATATGGAGTGCCTTTTCTGTTGAGTTCTCATTTACTTCTGCTCTGACTTTTGTTAGCAGGGTGTTCAAATAGTTCCAAGTGAAAGAGCTTCAGAAACAGCTGCACTCTTTTTGGAATCAAAGAATAGCCAGAATACAAAAGAAGAAACAGATACATCTGTAACTGGTTAGTATGCTGTTAACTCTAGGTGTGGGTGAATAAGGAGGCTTGGATGCATTAGATTATAGTGTATGGAGCTCTGCACTATAGACAGAAGCAAGTGATAAAACCTGTTTATCACTGCTTGATATACTGTTTATTTTTGTAAGAACAGAGAATTAAATCTTTCTAAAGGCTTTTAAGAAATATGTGTTTATAGAGTCAGAGCTTAAAGTATTTGGTAAGAGAATATGACAGTGGTTTGGTTTCTCCCTTAAAAAAAAAAAAGCAAACAAAACTAAGCCATAATTATGCTGTAACTGTGGATTTCTGAAATCCACTACAACGCTGTAAACTAATACCCAGCACTTTATGTATTTTAACCACTCTTCCCCCAAAATGTGTATCATTGCCACTCACTAGAACTAAACCAAAAGGCTTTGGAAAGAGTAATTGTCTGACAGAATCATCAGAGCATTTTGGATATCAATATTTCTGCTTTTAAACTCCAGGTTTGCTAACCTAATTCTAACTCAATTTTTTTTCTGTTTATCTGCCTATGCTACTACAGGGGTTTGTTTTAATGTAGGTATGATTTCACATACTTCATTTAGGAGTAACTGTACATAATCCCTTTTAATTGTACTGATTTTCATCTGATGCTACTAGTTCAGTCGTGTTCCATACGTCAACAGTGCGACATCCTGAAACATACTAAAACTGAAAATATTCAGAGATGGCAAAGCACCAGCCAAAAAATGAAGTGTCTCTTTGTTTTCTCTTTGGTTACAGCTGTACAATGCGTGTTTTACTGCTAGTGAAATGCTGACATTTGGTTAGAGTAGGCTATTGCTAGTATGTGTACAAGCCATCCCTAAAAACTGTTATCCCATTAAAATACCAACTGTCAAGGGGTCATTGAAGCTTTGCTGACTTCTCTTTATACTTGGTGCAAAGATCCAGTCACATCTATTTGTTTGTTTCTAGGTAATGCTGTGAGTCCAGCTGCAGAGAAAGACAGTGATCCATTCATTTCTCTAGGTGAAGACTCCTGTAAAATGAACTTACTTCCTGTAAAACCCAACCGTCAGATTGCCAAAGTTCCATTACGGGCTCCAAGGACAAAACTGGCATCTCGCCCTGTCAGCCTGCCTGTAGACCGAATACTTCCTCCATGTGTTTTGAATGAAAGAAATTCAAGAAATGCAGGGGCAGTAAGTTCAGAGAAGCTGGGCAGAAGTCCTACCATTGAAGAAGTCTCAGAGGTGAAGGCACTCCCTGCTGTTGATACCTGCTGCAGACTTCCTTGTTACGACACCCAGATGCTGCGAAAAGCTTGGGACAAGCAGTACAAACAGTATGATATCACAGCAAGGACAGCAATGATCATGACTAATGTGCCCCAGGAGATCCGAGCACTTGAGAGTGGAACTGCAGGTGCTTTATCATCCTCATGCAGCCTAGGTAACAATTCAGCTAATGCTGTTCTTCCTAATAAGCCATATTCTGTTGTTGGGTCAGGAAGGACAGCAGCAGAAGAGAATGGTCCTGATGTTAATCCTCATGCTGCGTTTCGGGCACCGAGAACATTGCAACCACCCCCAGGGACATTTTATAAACCACCCTCTAACAAATCAAAAGAAAATGGAGATGGTTCTTCTGCTAAAGCTTGTGCACCAACCAGTGCTAGCTCTGTGCTACCCCAGGATAATACTGTGAAACTGGCTAGGAGCTCTGCACTTCCATCAGGTGATGCTGAACAAAACACAAATGAACAGAAATCTAGCTCAGAGGATATTCACCCCACAGATCTGAAGCCAGCTTATCACAGACTGAGACCAAAAAGGATCCAAGAACTGGAACACAGGGAAGCTCATTTTGTATAGGTTGCAAATTCCTCTTGGACTATATGCAATTTGTTAATGTTGCCAGTGGAGGCTTCCCTTTGACCCCTTACCTTTGCCTTCCCTTGAGAATCCCACTTTTGTGCCATATTGGAGTTATTTTTATATATACAGCATTTTAAAAATGGGGGGGAGACCTGGGAACTGTGAATTAAATAAGTCAAACTTTTTGTAGTTCAGTAGCTTTCAATAAAGATGTAATACATTCCCAGTCTAGACACAGTTAATGGGTTCATTGAATAAGACACTGAGCTTCATTTCATTGTGTGGAATGGAGTGCTTATTCATAGAGAAACAGCTGTTTTTTTCTTAATAGATGTTACAATAAAAGTGGAAGGTTTAATGTTCATTGTCTAAGCATAAACCAAAGCTTGTGCTTTGCTCTGCAAAAGCATTTGTTCTTTCTTCTAATCTGTGCAATTAAAGCTTTGCCCCTGAACAGGCTTACATACTGGCCAGTATGGCCATAACTATGTATCATATGTGTATATTTTAGGCGGACATGGTTATCTGTTGCCAGTTTTCTATGTTGTCACTTTAATTTTTTTTTTTTTTTTTGTACAGCAGGGATGCACTTACTGAGCTTTACTATTCAGAAGCAGCAATCAGTTCACATCTGGTTTCTTGTATAGCTTAGCAAGTGGGGCAAATGTGCACAGCCTGTTTCACTTGGGTGCCCTTCTGGACACAGTTGCCGTGGTGCTGTCTTTCCCAGGTGAATGAAAAGGCAGTGATTTGCTTGCTGTAGTTCAGTTTCACCACTTAACCTGGTGTAACTGAAGAGCTTTGTTTCCAGATTTCCGTGAAACAGCTAAAAATAACCAAAAATCAGCATTGTAGGTGCATCTAATGGTTTTCACTTTGTATTAAATGGTTTTTATGTGTACACTGTGTTATATTTGCTTTAAAATATATTAACGTTTAACATTTCAGTGACTCTATGGCTTCTATATTTGGATTTCTTCTAACTTATTAAAATACAGATGTTTGGCCTTTGCAATAGTGTAGTACTCTCCTGCATCTGTCTCCTGGGGCTAGGGGGGTGGCACGCTTTTCTTTGAGATCACATTTTAGCATGATCTTTTCTTGCATGCTATAGGGTACAGTTGTTTTAGCATGGTACTTTCTAGTGATGTAAGCACCAAGATGACTCTCAAAGGAGAGCACTTTTGCAACAGGAAATTTCCAGTTTTTTCAACTGGACTTTAATACACCATTACCTTTGCCAGTCTTCCCAAAACACCACACTCTATTTGGTGGACATAATCTGATTTTTATTTCCAGAACTCACAATGCTGGACTTTGATTCCTTGTCGCATTTCCACAGAAGCAGGATTTGCATTCTTGGCAAAGGCCATCCTATCACTGGATGGTTTGGGCCATGCTCGGGGTCATTTCTTTGGGGAGCTGCCTCTTATTACAGAAAACCTGCAAGTCCCAGAATGCTGCTGTCTGCCTAGACTGGTGTTGGGGGTTGCAGAACAAAATATGTGGAAAGGCTTCTTAACATAGATGGGAATTTGCTCTACTTTAGAGGAGTGGACTTATATACACAAAACTGGTTAAAGAATCATTAAAGACAGTGTAGCATAACTTCATAGTACAGGTGTGAAAGGATCAATATTGATTAGGACCACAAGATAGCAAAATATTTTGTGAATTATTAAATTTATTGTCCCACTATATTTAAATGTTTTCACATGTCTAGCATTGGATATGGTAATGGCTTAAGAAATTAAACTTCTCGATTTAATAATTTCTTAATTTAATAAAGCTGTTTGGCTAGTGTGATGGGGTATCTCTAGTACTCCCCAGAGCAGGCTCCTGAGATAGAGAGTTACAACAGTTAATACTGACCCGTGAGAAAAACATTTCTTCATCAAGTCATAATATCAGTTATTACTGGCTCTGCCATACTCCTTTTTATGTAACATGTGCTTCTATATTTTGCTAGTCCGAAAGGTTTCTTTTTCAGGAGTTTCCCACAGCGCCGCAGGTGCCAGCGGGCTGGGCCGGGCGCGGGGAGAGCGGGCCCCGGTGCCTGTGGGTAGGGATTTGTAGGGGTTTTACAAACCCATGTTATTTCAGAGAAAACATCCATTTCAAAAGGTGATTTACGTGTCCCAGCTTTATAATGCCTTTAACTGTTTTTATGTAATACAAGCAACGGCACGACTTTGGAAATGGAAACCTTTCGAGCCCATGTAGGAGTTGACTCTGCTGCCCGGCATGGCGGCAGCGCAGGAGCGGCTGCGGGGCGGCCTGGGGGTTCTATCCGAGTCTTGCCGCCAGCTCGGTGGCAACGGGGCCGCGGGGCTGGCTGAGAGGCGGCGGCTTCAAGGCCACTCCGTGACTTCGTAATTTGAAAATTTTCGTAAACGCTTGCACGGTGGCGTGACGGCCGTGTTGTGCTCGAGCCCGTACTTGAGAGAGCGCCCGCCCTGTGAGGGAGCGCGGGCCAGCGGCCGCCCGACGGGGCGTGAGGAGGCGGCCGTGGCAGCGGAGCCTTGCGCCTAGCAGAAAAGACTTTGGTTTCCTTTGGAACTGGAAATGTTTCGGCTAGCCGCTGTTGTTTCTTTTGGTGCAGACACAGATTTTCCTCGGTCTTGCTTTGAAATGAAACTCCAATGGAACTGCAGCAATGCTACCCGCCTACCCCAGGTAACCGGCTGTGGGTCATGCAAAGTGCCAGAACCCTGCAGCTTGAACTCTGGGGAGGAAACCTTTTGCTGTCAGATTTGTTTGGTAATTGCATTTTCTGAAGTCGTAATGGACTGCCTCATCCCTCTTAAAGCTTTGGCAGAGTACCGACTTCTGTAAGTCGCTGACCTAATTAGTCATGACAGCTGTTTGTTTGGTAAGGCCCCTGATGCTACCAGAACGACCCTTCTGAAACCATCTTCTCAAATACGGTTTTTGTTCAGATCTGAAGAAATACAGAAATATCAACATCCTAGTACAGGCTTGATTGTGCTTGGGTAGGTCATACTGGATATTTGGGAGGATTTTTATTCATGAGTCCTTAAACTTGCAGATTGAGCTGTTCTGTATCAAGCAGGGGATTAAAACAATCTCCTTACAATTGAGCAGTGTTATTCTGTGAGTGCTAACTGCATCTAAGATATGTGTTTCTTTGCTGCCAAGCTGAACATTCCTTCAGAAACCTTTCTCTTTCAGCAGTGCTCACACATGAGGTAAGCTTTTGTGGTAAGTTTTCAAGGTTTTTGTTGCTTCTGTGGAAGATGTGTGTGTTTTGCTTGCAAATCCATGAATTCTTTAGCTTCCGTGTAGCAGAGGCCTGATGGAGCTAATCTGAAAGCTGACATGACACGCTCCGTGAAGGCAGCACACGTATGGTAAGGCTGGTAACTTAGCTCAGAGTGTGTTTGTTCTTTTTGAGTGACTTTGCTACATACTGATGTGGCTCACCATACAGAGTGGTCTCAGAGCGCATAAACTTAGTTCTGTTTGGGTGAACTAAACTGGAATGCCGTGCTTCAGCACCATACCTGATGTGCTGCAGCTGCTAATGAACCTTCAGTCTGTGCCTAGAGCTCATCTGAAGTAACCCCTAGGCAAATAGTGCATGGGTCCTGGGTCCCCAGCACCCACTGTTTCACTACAGAGCTGCTCTTGTTGGGCCACCCCACTTGTCAATGTACACATAATGTGTTGGGGAAAATAGAACAAACAATGTTTCAACTTCCTATTAGTAAAGGGAGGCAGAGACAGGGAATGTCTGAGATTTACAAATGGTGTTATTTAGAATATTCATGGAAATAAGACTCACAGGAGGAGTCTTTGGAGACAAGCCTATCTGCATGCCCATTTATATTCATAGAAAGAGGGGAATTCTTTTTCTAATTTAGAAATCCAATAGATCCTTAAGAAGTGTTTCACTCACTGGTAAAAGAAAAAGCCATCCTAAACCTTCCAAAACGTTAAATGTTGTGGAAGGTGAATGCTAGGAAAATCCTCTCTTCTCAGGTCTTATGCAGCTGGATGACAAAACAGTGTCTATATGAAGTAAGCTGAATTACACCAGAAGTAAAAAACATGCCATGTGTGTTTCCACTGCTTTGTGCTTGTTTATCCACGCACTGGGGTGATTAGCCCACTGCTGAGTTTGCATAAGAATGGGATCTGTTGAAGGTTCCACGTTTCTCTGTGTTTGACCTGGAAGAGTCTCATTGTGATTGTCTTTGATTCATAGAAATACAGCTTTCAATCAGAAGCTCCATGGGGACTTAGTCTCTCTGATTTTTTTATCATTTGATCCTGGTTTGACAGAACTTCCCATTCTTGTATTTCAGGTTACTCCTTACTTATTTCAGAGGGAGACCTGTGAAATACATAGGAAACAACAAAAAAAGCTTCAACTTGGGTTTTCCCCAGTAGTTTGAGATGGATGCAAAACTTAACCTTAACTCAGAAGGCCCCAACCTGTGTTTGTGTAGTTTTCTTTCCACACACATAGATATATCTGTTTATTGATAGAGGATACATTTATACACACCCAGTCCTACAGTTTATCTAAGCAAAATTGTGTTAGCATTAATTATGTTAGCTTTCTAGTGAGCCTGTGTCAAGGGACACGCTCCTCTACATGCATAAGAATATCTCACGGGTTAGGAAAGAGTTTGGGTGCTGGAAAGCATTGTTGAACATTAGAAGTGCTGGCCCATGAGCACACCCAATACACCTAATTGTGCATATTTTCAAACCTATCCAGGTAATTTTAAAATTTATCCTTATTTTACAGAAATATTTGCTTGTGGTACTAGAGAGATTACTGGGGATGTTTTTATAATTTGCTGGACAAATAGCATTTAATCAGACTTGATTTTTTAGTCAAAAGCCTGGAAATAAGAAAACAAAATTCTGATATTTAAAACAGTTGTTAAAACTATGGCATATGTGTGTGAGGCGAGGGGATATCACAACACACATGCCATGTGACCCCATGTATTGCATGTAGGTGCTCATGAAGCACGTCGCAGGGAACTTTTATATTACCAGATATCGACTGTAGGCATAATGCAAGAACTGTCACTAAATATGTTTCCATTTATCACTTTCTTTATGTTCTGATATGTAAGTAGCATGTCTCATGTTTTGTTGTTGCTGCCAATAAACTAGAGATCTTTAGGAAATAGCTAAGTCATAGTGATTGACTGTGGGTAGAGCTACGTGAAATTGTGCAGTGTGCTCAGTAAGCTGAACTGTATTTTACCCTCCCATTAAAGTGATAGGCCCTGCATAAGCTTTCTCTGTTTACTTCTGAAGATCCCTTTGTAAAGCTAAAAAGCAGAAATGGGTCACAGGAGCAGCGGATGTAGTTGATCATAGAAAACAAAATATACCCGACCATCATCCAATTGTGATGTAAAAAATCTAATTAGGAGAGATTAGTTTAATCTGTTAGAGCTGTCTCTGCAAACGTGTGGACAGGAAAAAGAGATCCATTTTCTTAAAATAACTTGCCATAGTATTTTAGAGGTAAAATGCTTGCTTGCAAGGTAAAACAATTAAATTATCTGTTTGCCTCACACATTGTGGTAGGACTTAAGCACTGTCTGCAGCTGAGAAGCAGCACAGTGCTTGTTTCTCTGCTTTGCATTGCCATTAGTCAGTTAGCTTCTATCTGTGGCTGTATGAAACTCTTTCTCTGTCTAGATTGAAGCAGGCTGGGTCTTACCTGTGATATGAACACAATATAAATTATATCAACAGAAATTAGATCAAAACCACTTGTAAAAGAGGAGGTTGCCGTAGAGTCATAGAATAGAATCATTAAGGTTAGAAGGGACCTCCAAGACTGAGTCCAACCTTTGACTAAAAACACCATATCAACTAAACCATAGCACTAAGTGCCATGTCCAGTAATTTCTCAAACACTTCAGGGACATTGACTCCTCCACCACCCTGAGAAACCCTTTCAGAGAAAAAATTCCTCCTGATATCTAACCTGAACCTTCCTTGTCACAGCTTGAGGCCATGCCCTCTTGTCCTGTCACTGTTTGCCTGGGAGAAGAGGCCAACCCCCATCTTTACACCCTCCTTGCAGGCAGTTGTAGAGAATGGTAAATTCTCCCCAAGCCTTCTCCTTTCCAGACTAAACCCCAGCTCCCTCAGCTGCTCCTCCTCACAGGACTCACCCTCCAGACCCTTCCCCAGCTCCACTGCCCTTCTCTGGACTGGCTCCAGCCCCTCAGTGTCTCCCCTGAGGTGATGGGCCCACAGCTGGACACAGCACTCGAGGAGTGGCCTCACCAGTGCCGAGTACAGGGGGACAATCACTGCCCTGATCCTGCTGGCCACACCATTCCTGATACTGGCCAGGATGCCCCTGGCCTTCTTGGCCCCTGGGCACACGCTGGCTCATGTGCAGCAGCTGCTGACCAGCACACCAGGTTCTTTTCCCACTGGGCAGCTTTCCAGACACTCTTCCCCCCATCTGTAGCAGTGCCTGGGATTGTTATGACCATTTGGCAAATGGTTGTCCCACTGGCCAATCTCCAGCCTTCTGGGACCTCCTTGGTTTACCAGGATGGATGATAAATGATGGAGAGGGGCTTGGCGAGCTCCTTTGCCAGTTCCCTCAGTACTCCTGAGTGGATCCTGTCCTGCTTCATTGACTTGTGAGTGTCTAAGTGGCACAGCAGGTCACTAACTGCCTCCTAATAGATTGCAGGGGAAGTTTTCTGCTCCCCATCCTTGTCCACCAGTTTAGGGGACTGGTTGCCCTGAGGATAACCAATCTTTATGTTGAAGACTGAGGGAAGAAAGGCATTAAATACTAAGGCCTTTTCCTCATCCTTGGTTACGTTTCCCTCTGTATGCAATAAAGGATGGAGATTTCCTTTGTCCCTCTTTTTGTTGTTAATGCATTTATAAAAACACTTTTTATTATTTTTCACAGCGGTTTGAGTTCTAGCTGAGCTTTTGCCATTCTAAATTTCTCTCTACATGACCTAACAATGTCCCTGCACTCTTCCTGAGTTGGCTGCCCCTTCTTCCAAAGGTCATAAACTCTTTCCCTGACTTCCAGTGAAAGTGCCCTGTTCAGCCAAGATTGGTCTTCTTCCATGCTGGCTCACCTTTCAGCACATAGGGGTGGCCTGATCCTGTGCTTTGTTATCCTTTGTGCCAGAAACCAGGTTGAAGTGGGTGGTTTAGGTGGTACCTGTTTGCAGGGGCTTGAAGGCCCTGCAATGGTGCTGAGAAAGAAGCAGAGTACGGAGTGCAGGGCTCTGCTGTTTGAGCTGCAGTGGGCTCTGGGGGAAATCTAAAGTGTTAAATTCAGTGAAGCAGTTTTGTGGAGGATTTTCAAAGGTGTCCCCAAAGCCCTGTGAAGGGGAAAGAAAAAGGCAAGCACTGCAACATGCTTTTTACAATTTTTTTTTTTTTTATAATGAAGGCTGGATTGTTGTTCAGCTTCTATTTGGAAGAACGATCACAGGGAAGTTGTGATAGTGCTTATACAGTCACCACCCAGCATGAGCACTGGTGGGAGGTTTTGCTGCATTGCTGTTTCAGATGCCATTTACAGATGAAAAGATATAGGGAATTCAGTGTTCACTTAGTTCATAAGTGTAGTGGTCTTTTCCTGATTTTACAAGAGTGTTATCTGTGTAAATGAACTTCTTTTTTGGAAGTTGAATTTCTTTCAGTGCCTCTTCTCTTTCTGATTGCAGCAGTCCCAAGCCACCACTGATTTTATGAGCAGGGTGCTGCCTGTAAAGAGTGAAGATACATCTCCACTATGACTAGCCACTTCAGAAGTTCATGTACCTGCTTAGTCCAAGTGGAGTTCTCCACACATTATTAGTAGGTACTATTCTTTATCGTGGTTCTACTGTGCTTTTTTATTATAGTATTTTGCTACTTAAAGTAGTAAAACTTGAATCTTTACCACACTGTTACTTTGTCTGAGTAATGCCCAGATAGGAAAGGATCTTTCAGGACTGAAAATTAATTATTCTTTATTTATTCTGTGCTGCTATGGAATCTGAGGTTTATCTGTCTAGAGTCTTCTGGCTGCATTATTTAAGTCCTTTTTTTTTTTTTTTTTTTTCTACAGTTTTGTCTCATCTTCACCTGTTTGATTTCGATTTCTAAGCAGTATAAGGTTAACTCAAATCTCTGAAGCTGTTCATTTAGGAAAGCAAGGCTCCTTCACTTTAGCTCCTAGTGAAGGTTTCATAAACCAACCAGTCAGGGGTGAACAAGATGTTCCTCCTGAAATTAGAGGTCATCCTAAACTGTGTGTGATGAGCAATGTAGAAACTTTCTTAAAGTTTTGTATGTTGATTGAATTTCATGCATTAATGCCATAACTTTAATAGTTATTTTAAGTACTTTTAAATTCTGACCAGTGTTAATCTTGGTAATCAATCTAGTAGTCACTTTCTTAGAGAGCATTTGAGCTTTATTTTTTTTGTCCCTTTATGCATATTAATTAGGTTGTCTGTAAGTGAATTACTTCTCTTATAAGCAATGGCTTCCTGTCACTGTCAACAAATATAACTAGCAAGGTTAAAAAAAAGTTAAAAATTGTATAGCAAGCTCATTATATATAACCTGATTTACTGCCCATTTTTTCACACCAAGGTTTATTTGGTTTGGCTTCTTTACTACTTATATTTTTAGTCTCAGAAAAACAGTTCAATTTTTCAAAGTAAATGCTAGCACTCTTTTTATCTGCAGCCATCATCACATTTATGGCCTTGCATGACAAATTTTCTAGCTACTAGCAGTACAGCTACTACTGGTTCAAGAGTGATGCAGGTATGTCATCCACAGCAAGATATTTAGAAGCATTAGCCAGGACTCTCTGTAGTACTGTGGAATCTCTCATTGAGACAGAAACCCTTAATGATGGGTGACTGTCCTGGTTTTGTCTCAGCAAGGAACCATCAGGCAGAAAAGAAGAGGCTGGGCCATTGGCAGACTACAGATTTTATGGCCTTGATATGAAAGCTTGAATTTCCTTTCACAGGCGTGCGGAAAGATTGCAGCATCTATCTGGAGTTTAGAAGAAGGCAAGAGGAGTTGGAGTGCAAAACTATCTCTTCCTCGTTTGTTCAGTAGTAGAGTTCATTTTTTAGAGTAGCAACAGATTCAAGAGCCCTGGGACACACAAAAGTGTTTGAAAGCTGTCTGATTGCCTATTGTTGGCAGCTCAGAATGGGAGGCTGTCCCTCCCCAAAGTGTATTTCTTCAAACCATGAGATGTTAGTCCATTTACGCTTCACAACAGCAGTAGCTTTTTATAGCTAGTCTTAACTTCTTCCTCTCTAACTTAAGCAGTTAGGGTTGATGGAGGGACATTGAAAATAGCGTGAAATTGTTGATCTCCAAAATGTGAAAAATGCTCTAAGTTTGGTTTTGCGTGGATGTTCTTTACATAGAGCTGTTGCTTTATTATTTGATCCCCAGTAAGCAGCACAGCTTACTGTTTGGCTCTAAATATCCTGCTTCAATCACTTTCATGCCTTGTGTATCAGAGGAGATAGCACATTTTTAGGGTCCCTTTCTACCAAGGTTAGTCACAGCTGATGCCAACCCTTCCCTAGTGCTGGCCGCCTCTTCCCTTGAGGTTCCTTTGCTGTTCATAAAATGTGGACCTGAGATGATTTTCTGAAATAATCAAATCTCTTATCTGATGTTTTTCATTACTGCTTTGTTGGCACATTAGGCAAAAATATCCTGACTTGTTTTCCAAACCTTGTCTCTTAAAATCAGACAAAATCTCCTTCAATTAATGTAATTTCCAGAAACAAAATTCTAGAAGAATAGTGAAAAGTGACCCTTAAAAAAAAAAATCTAATCTATGAGTGATTTTACCCATGTAAGTTTTTTTAGCGGTTTGAGTAATCTGCAGTGGAGGCCCCTCACTCTTCCCATAACATCAGTTTTACTACTTCACCATTCTTATAATCAGAGTGTGCTTTCCAATATCTGACTTCCATTTGCATTTTCAGTGCTCTCCCAGTTACTAATTGTTCATAAAGAAACTACTCTTCAATCATTTAAATCACATAAAGCAGCAATAAAGTAGGAAGTTGTTGCAGGTAGCAAATTTAAATGATTTGTTTGGTTTTTAACAGGCCCATTTATATGATATTTGTATTTATATGTCAAATTTCCTTTTTCCTTTGAAAGGTAAAAATCCTTGGTGGTTATAATGAGTCATGAACCTGAAAAACAGAGAATGCAATGGTTTAAGTTCTGTGGTATAGCTACTAAAATGTAATGGGAGTTGCTGAATTTAAAAACATAAAAATAGGAGATCCTGTATTTTTTTAGGAAATGGCAACATAATGGATTTGCTTTTATAAAATCCATTTCAGACTCTGTTAATCGATATACATATATTATGTCTGAATGGTAAACCTAATTGTATCATAATAGCTAAATAGTTTTGTATAAAGTAATGTCTAGTAGTAAGTCCATCTTTTCTTGGAAAAATTCATTTTAAAACCTCAAATTTGTTGTGATAAATGGTGAAACAATTAACTGCCTTCAATACATGCAAGTCCAAGTTAATAGCCAAATTCAGTGTTCGTGACTCTTTTTACTCAAAAGAGATGTTTTTCCTCTCTACTGCTTTTTGGTGCTGATAAATGTGTCACAGGAAGTAGCCTCCAAACAAAGGAAACTCACAATTTTTCATGCATGATAGTGTATCAAGTGCAAAATTAAATGGTACAGACAATGAAAGGAACCAATCTCTGTGATAACACATTCTTAAAATAAGAACAGAAAGCTGTTCTTTTGCTCTAAGGTCTGTTTCTGCTGTCAACTGAGAAATGGCAATGTATCCTTTGCCACAGGTTAACCAGAAGTATTGATGCAGAAGAATGAACTTCTTTAGGCAAGTCAGACTTCTACTCTGGAAGAACTGGATCCTTCGGAAAAGACAAAAGGTAAAGTATT
>VZUA01009357.1:49799-60533 GCA_013401035.1 Horornis vulcanius | reverse complement strand
TCAGAGCTCCATCCAACCTGGCCCTGAACACTTGCAGGTATGAATTTTTTTCCAGATTGATCAAGATGTAATAATGTCTGTGGCTAAGAGCATAAAATAAAGCACTGTATGTTCCAACCCCATTATCTTTCAGTCTTGACCAACAAGGCACATCTTAACCTCCCACTTTTAGGGACCAGTATCTTTAGACTTAGCAACACATGTGAAGAAAAAGTACATACAGAGAACTCAGCATTTGCTGTGGAGGTGCCTTGGAACCTGTCCCCCACTCTGCTGGAGGGGCAAAAGCCCACAGAGTGTCTCTATGGAACTCGGTCTCAGATGCCTGGTTAAAACTTGTTCAGGCAATGATTTTTTTTCCCTAGCAGGTCCATTCTGCACAGGAATCTGGGCTGATGATACTACGGGCTCCTGGGAAACTGCAAAAAAATAGTTCCAGCCAGTAACCAAATGGCTTTTTGTGTTAGCACTCTGTTCTGGACTGTGTGCGTGGGAGAAATGTTTGCTCCATGCTTATAATACCTGAATTCCTTACTGTGCATTTCAGAGAAGAGCAGAAAGAAAGAGCAAAAGCTTTGAAGCACAAAATCTTTCCCTAGCCTTCATGATCCAGCTTAAAATAGAACCAGAGAGGAAAATTGTGCTATGTGGGTATGCATGCTAGCAAGAAGCCTTTAGGGCAAATTTAAGCTCCATTGAAACACGAAGAAGCAAGAGCCCTCCTGAGAAAATCCTGGTGGGCACAAGAGTATGTATTTATAAATGCAAAGAAATTAATTTCAACTCCACTCAAGCTCAGCACTCAGGTTAATCCTCCCTCCCACCTCAGCATGGGATGTGAGTGACAAGCTCCAGCCTGCAGAACAGAGGAAAACACTGTGGGAGAAGCTGTTAAAGGATGGATGCAAAGTCAACTGAGGTTAAAGACTGTGTTATCCTAATTTTATGAAACCCAGCGAAGGAAGATATGACTTATGGCTTAAACATACAAGATTCTGTATCTGCTTTATAAAGCATATGCAAGTGTGCAGCATAAGGGTGGCAATGTTTGTGGTAAAGGATATTAAAGTCTTGGCAAGTTCACCATTAAAACATAATTATTAAACATGTTTAGTCTTCAGGGGTGCTGTACTTAGCAAAAAGCACAGCAATAAAATAATTGGCATTCAGCATGACAAGAGCTGTTCTTATAGGATCATCCTTAGCAAATGCATACTCTCTCAAAAAAACCCCTACCAAAACTCACCAAACTCACACCTGTAGCTGCAGAATTTATAAATTTGTGGAGTTTTGAAGACATGGAACAATTTTATGCATAATCGGTTGGCTTTAATATACTAGACTATTTAAAAGCTCCATTAATTTTTTTCTTCTAATCCTTCTTGATTCTTTTTTAAAGAATGGATGCAAAAGAGGTTTCATTCTTTTTGAAGTCATGAAGCATTCAAAATTTACAATCCTGTCTGGTTTACATCAAAAGATTCCAAGGATTAAGATTAATTCATACACTCATTATACATACACAGACAAACACACAAACATATATTTTTGTATAAATTCATTATACTAAGCAGCTTGTTAAATCTTCACACAACAACAAAACTAATCTATTTTGAAACTGCTTTGGCAATTTTCAGCTTGGATGCTAAGTCATCAAAAAAGGTCCCTGCATGATAGCCAAACAAATTTAAGCAAGTACAACCAATCAAAAATCATGGTCAGGAAACAATAAAAAACCCCAAATAAAACGTCCATCCATGATGAAATATATTCTTTCAACTGAAAAGGAACACGCTGGTAAATACAAATAGTTGCTGGAGCACTTAAAAGAAAAGGATGCTGTTCAATCAAAAGGCTGAGCCCTGTACTATCTTTCAGAAAGATAACATAAGGAAAGCTGCTGAGAAATTACGTCTCAAAAGTACACTTTGCACTGTAAGACAATAATACACATCAAAGTTCTGAAGATTACACATCCTTCACACCAGGTATCTAAGAACTAAAACAAAAGGCAAAAGAACATACCAGTAATTTTTAAGGCAGAATGACACCCTATCAAGGATGGGACTTCTTTGGCCTCATGACTACTCTCAGGGGCTTTCCCCAAAGCCATGACAGAAGCCTGGCCACTGAATGCAGTTATCACACATATGTTTCCATTTCTAATTTTAAAAGTACATCTTTCTGGTGTTCTATGAACTGAATTTTGATCAGTTTATACTTTTTCATTTACATGTCCTTTCTAAACAAGCTCCCCCCACAAGTCTTTAATCACAGGCCTCTCCTTGGCTGTGCTGCAGGGTTTACCAAAGTTACTTGTTTCAGAGAGGCACAAAAACTGGACTTTTTTCAGGGTTAATTTAATCACACAGGAGTTAGTAAGTAAGCATTTTATCCTGCAGTATTCAGTGACAGTTCCCTCTGTCCACAGCTGCAAAGCCAACAAAGAAATGGATGTGACCTTTTTAACTTCACAAACAGCCGCAGTACTCAGAAGAGCAGTGCCTACACAGAGATGCTGCTATTCAGACTGCACTGCTGTGATGAAAAGAGGACTTCTGGCTTGGGGCTCAAGGTTTCTGCAGCAGTGTTCAAAATTCAGAGGTGGGAGATTGCAGTCTGAAGACAACTGAAAACTGTAATTAAAGGTGGAAACCAAATCACTGCTGAGCTTGGATAAAAGGCAGGACTAAAATTGGGAAAAATCAAGAGGATGAGATCCATTTTTATACCAGCAGTGGGACTAAAGGAGCAAATGAAGTAGGAAAAAAGATGGATGTGGAGTTTAGTGGCAGCAGAAAGGAGAACTCAACAGTGAATAATTCCAAGAGAAACACATGATGAAGGCAGCACAGGAATTAAAATTAGGAAAGGAAAAGCAGGTTTATTATGTATTCTGAAACATATATATTACTGAGAATATTAATTCAGTAAGCAAGGAAAACTAGTTGAGACCATTACAACCAATGAACTGTTGTGCCACAATCACAAATATATTTACAGCCAAAGTGTAAAATAAAACTTTGTCAGCAATAGGTAACCCTTTTTATGATTCTTAAAGTACACAGAATCTTTTTTCTTTCCAGATGAACAAGATACTCGGGAAGCAGAAAAACTTTCAGGTCAAAAGCTGTGGGAGAACTGGTTCCAAAGAAAATATCATATGCTGCTGTAATACCGATGAACACAGATAAAGGCCACAAAACTATTTATTACAAAGGAAGGAAAGGAAAATTTGCAGAAATCATCATTTCCAAAAACCCATAAAGAGAAAACAGTACAGAGAGCCAAGAAGAGAGACCTGCTTTTGATCTGAGGCAAAATTAAGAGCTAAAAAAATATTCATTCCATCACATCTCTTAAATAATCAGTTGGGGTGGGTTTGGACAAGTTAGTTATGATATTTCAGTACTGAAGGATTACTCATAGCTTCAAATGGAATAAAAAAAAAATTGGTTATGAGGTGATATGTCATCTTAGATTGGCAAATATAATCAAAATTCTTCAGGATGGGACATCAACCTGAAGTCCTTCTTACACTTTATAAATCTGACCCACACTGTTGTGAGATTACAGTTAAAAATGGTAAAATCTACATAACTGGTAGGATAAAAATGCCAGTCTCTTCTTACTTATCAAGGCAGTTTTGATTTTGACTCACGATTTGGAATTTTTGTGGCCTAGGCATGCACACTGCAGCAAGCTGTCTGAGGCTGTTCAACCCACAAAGTCCCCACACATGGGAAAAGTGTGAAAAGAATGCAAGGAAATGCATTGAGCAATCCTCAAAGGTCACCATTCCCCCCACTTAAATATTTCCAAAACAGTATCTCAATTTCTCCCATTGCCAATTCTTTCACCCTTCTGTGCTTCAACAAGCTCCACAGTTTCCTCAAGAAAAGAAGACAATACCAGCAAAAGACAAGACCATTTCCCACTGATCAAAAAGGAAAGAAGCAGAAAACTGGCTGACCTCTTCTGGAGAGGCAACCAGGAGAACTGCTTTAGGTTCTCAACAGAAATTAACTTCCTTTAAAGAAAGAAAGTCTCACTGCAATGAGAGAACAAAATACCTTATCCCTTGTACTCAGCAGCATGATAT
Source organism: Horornis vulcanius (assembly GCA_013401035.1). Lineage (NCBI taxonomy): Eukaryota > Metazoa > Chordata > Aves > Passeriformes > Scotocercidae > Horornis > Horornis vulcanius. Next base: position 56,431 of record VZUA01009357.1, on the reverse strand, counting down.
TCTTGGTTAAATTTAGTCAGTGGAAAAGAGGTAAAGCTCACAGTTGGAGCTGCTTTCTGTGGAAAGACATGACATAAATCACACCTGACCTTTTTATTTTGTAGATGCAGGACTTTAAAGAAACTACTAACATATTATTTTAAAAGGCGGTGATTCCTTTAATGAGCCACTTCTATAAAATTAGTTTAAAAAATCTAAGCCTGCAAAGAGCTGTTGTAACATCCATAAACAAGTGCAGCACAGCAGCTGTGACCGTGTCCTGTTTCCAGTCTCTGGGATCCAAACAGGAAGCCTATGCCCTTACCTGATTGGAAAAGCAGCCAGTCCCTGCGATTTTAATCAACCTAAAGCAACAGACATTCTCCTTCTTTTCCAGTTTCCTGGGATGCTTCCTGGCCCATTCAGGAAAGCAGTGTGGAGGACAAGCTTTTTAACAGCAGCATTACCTTCATTTTCCACATTACAGCCTGCCACTTGCCCTGCTGGTGCATTTGCTGTTGGCCCAGGTGTGACAGTGCAGGCTGGCTTGTGGCGTGAAGCAACAAAACCCCGCCTCTGCCAAGGGTGGTTTGAGCGTCAGCCTCTCATCAGGCCGGATTTTTCAGCACACCCTAAAAACCTTCACACTATTTTCAGATGAGTAACAACAGAAAGAGATACACCAGCCATGTAAGAGATGTAATTATGCAAACTTATATAAACTTGGCAGCCAACCACATCAACCTCCCAACCTCCACCAATTAGGGTGTCACAATTAACAGAAAGCAACGCTTGTGGGGTCCCCCCCCCATCTGCAGTTCTGGGAAAATGCCTCAATGTCAAGAGGCTTTTGAAACAGTTTTGTGTTTCTTCTCCCTTCCATAAGGAGAATGAAGATGTAAAGAAAGATGAAATGAAGGCCAAAGAGCAAATTCCACCTGTTCTGACACATGCAGCAGCTGAACTAATGCCCATGAATCTCACAAGAGTAAGACACAACACAGATGCAACTCCCAGTCATTCTTTCTGCTCTTCCTCTTGTAGACTCTGCAAAAAGAAAGCATTTATTTTCCTTACCAAGTGCGTACCTGATTAGTTCAACATAATTTGAACTGAGCTCTTACCCTGTATTTGCACAAAGTGAAAAAGCACAAGGCAAGTGGATCAAAGGTGAGGGCACTCTTTGTAGTTCCTGCACTACAGTGGCAGCAAACGAGGCCTCTTCAGTTCAGGTCTCACCCTACAGCCCATTTTTGACGTATTTAATGGTCTATTTTTAACATGACAGGTTTTACGACCACTGCCAAAAGTCTCCATCTCTCCATGCTCAAACACAGCACATCCTGTAACTGCTGCTGTTTGCAGCCCCACACTACAGCAGTTCAGCCAATGCTGGACACTCACAGACCCCTTTCCAGGACACCAAATGCTCAATACCAAGCATAACAAATGCAGATACCCACCCAATTCAAAGGATCAGCAAAGAACCAAATATACTCCTCAGACAGACAAAACAATGGCAAAGTAATATTAAGACTATTAAAAGTAGCCCCACTTCCCAACAAGGAGTTATTTGCTGAACTATATTTTTGAAGGAGGTTTCAGGGCGAGAAATCAAAATTTTCTTTAACAAATATCTTGTTCACACTTCTTCAGAGCATTTAGGGGAGTAAGGTATAAGAGGCTCTCAAATATTCCATTTTTTTTTCCCCATTACTGAGTCTCTGGAAATCAGTTATCAGGATTTTTTTTCAATGGAATTTCTTTTCCTGTGCTATGAACAAATTTGAAATGGCCTACATATTACACATATTCAAGTCCCTGCTGCTACTTGCATGTAATTCCTTAGGGCACAAAAAACCAATGTGCATCTTATTTTTAATAACCCTATTTTATTAGCTAGAGAAGAAAACAGCAGCTCAGCTTCAAACAGGTAACAGCATATAAGTATTTTAGTCTCCACAAACCAACAACAAAACACCTTGACTTCATTGAGCTTATTTCATGTTTTCTTGTTTAGGCAAGCAGAAAGAAGCTCTCATTGTACCTGAGCGGAAGGAAAAAACTCAGCTCTATTATGAGCTTGCCCAAAAGCACTAGCATCTGCCTGGCACCCCCTGGCAGCTGAGTGGTATTCAGCTCCAGCCAGCCACGCTGGGGTGAACTCACAGGCATTAAAGGTTTACAGGTGCAGCCACCAGCAGTTGGCTGATAAAGAGCTTGTGCAAATACCCCTCTTGCAAGGAGGTCTTTAGATCAAGCACCGTGCTAAAAACCAGCAACCAAAGGCTTCTCCTGAAGCCTGAATGCTGAGAAATGGACCTAATGCAAGCCTGTTCCCATCTGTGGCAGCAGCTCCTATCAAGTTATTGCCTCCCATGCAACAGCAGAGATTGGCAGCTTATCAGTGTATTTCTGGTGTACTTCACAATTTGGCACGCTGCAACCTAAAGCCTACTTTGTCACTTTTTCTCTGGTTTTATATTATTATTTTATACCACAGTGCCTCCCCTCACTTGCTTAACTGTCTGCACTGTGCTCTAAAACATCTTCTCTCCCTAAAGCACCAATGCCTTTTGCAGGTTATGAGAGCAACCTCTGGTTTTTCCTTTCTAAAATAAACATGGTCACATAGAGGAAATTGTTTTAAAAAATTTAAACTATTCAAGAGTGTACAAGCCCATTGTTTGCAGAGGAGACTTCAGGGCAGCAGCATGCTACCGTGACTATGCTATAGAGCATCCACAAAAATCCTCTGGACCATAAAGGTTCGAGGCTGGCATGTGCTGGGACAGGGAGAGGAGACAGAGCATTCTCATTGTTTAAATGTAAACAATAATAATAATAGGGTTTTGTAACCGAGAGAAGGAAGCAAACTAATGTGGAAAACAGTTGTTATTACTGTGTTTATGACTCCTTGTTCCCAGAAAAATATTCTGGGTTACTTTGTAATGCTGAAGGGGATAAACTGAGGTGACCTGAAGCTGGGCAAATGGCTGAAACCCCATCTGATAAGATGGGCTTGGGAATACCTTTTCTCTTCTTTACACTGGAAGCATGCCAGAGTGGAAAACACTGGGTGGAGGATCCATAGCTCTTGTAAGACTTTTATCTTCAAACCCCCAGACAAATTCCAGTTGTTTAGGGATTAAACACTGCCAAATGGTGGTTTAGGCACCTTCAGGGATAAAGCTGTTACCTGAGTCCAAGCACATGATCCCCAAAACAATCTCCTGACGCCTCAAAACCTAAAGCTCATTACAGATTTTTCCAACACACTCAAGTTCTCTGCATACAGTCTGATCTGTATGTAGACAACTGATTATAGAAAGAAATTTCAAGGGCTGAGCCAAACACCCAAGTCCTTCTTTTGGTGAAGTCAAAGAAACAGGTTTCATTGTGAGCCACTAAGACAGTTCTTCTATTTTTAGGCTTTAATATTAAAGGTAGATACCAGCAAACCTCTTTTAATGCTTTCAGTGAATGTAGCAGCAGAGGTTGGTTTTGTGCTGAACTGGAGGTGCACATTACTCATAGTTAAGAGCAAGCTAACCAGATTAGAGTACCTCCAAAAAGTTGGAATCTTGAAATTTTTTCCCCAAAGAATTGAGCCCTGAAATAACTCTCTAAAGGCAAATGGCAACATCTGCAAATATTATTACTACAACTTACCTTGAAGACAAAGAACATAATTTTCAATAGCTGGAAGTCAGAAAAAAAAATCATAGAAAGAACCAAGGTCAAATGCTACCAACCAAAAGAGGAAAAGTTTAAACTGAAAGTAGTAGACATCACCTGTACTTGCACCTGATGTCCTTAAACAGTCTTTGACAGCCACCATGGTAGATGACACAAATCATTATCTGTGCCCCAAATGCACATCAAGTTAAAATGTCTGAAGACACTACTGAAGATTTGGATGGTAGAAGCTAGAGAGTTTGAAAGACGACTTGAAGGAGAGCTGTGTTCTTTTCAGAAGGACATTTCGAGTTTTTGTTTCAAAAATGCAGCTGTAATAAACAGTATTAAAAAGGGAAAGTTTCTCTAATGAAAAAGGGTAGAGGCAACATCTTGAATTCTTCATTTCACATACTACTTCTCTTTAAAAACAACAGATGTATTGATCTCTATCCACTTTCTCATATACACCTTTGGAATCCACCAAAGATGGTAAGAATTATGTAAATGTTTGGCTAAAGCAGAGAAAATGTTTATTTTTTAATCATGATGTCTTAGGAATTAGAGAGTATTCTGCTCCACAGACCCACTGCATGAAACAAGTTGCTTGTGTTTCATGAAAGAAGATTAAAACAAAGGCAATATATATTTCATCTTTCCTTCAAATAAAAGGTTGAAAAGCAAGTAGCTCCTTCTCCAAAAGCCAAAAGACACAGATAAATGAGTTATTCCATTAGAACTCTGCCACAGAATCATATAAACTCTATGTCACAGTTATTTAAAGTTATTTTTCAGAGGAATAAATCAAGAGGGGGAATCATTCAGAGAATTACTTATCACTAACACAACTTAGCAACTTAACTATGTTAAGCTTGTCCATCTGAAACTGCTAATGGTTCTCAGAATATAGCCCTGTCCAGATTTAGATTACTGTAGGTAATTCACACATCACAAGAGCTGTTGTAATCCAGGAAAACTTTAAGATAAATTTTCATGAAAATCATACTAGAAACAATTTTTAAAAGTGTACTCTTGCCTAACTGCTCACACCTGAAATTACAGCTTCACTCCCTCCCAAGTGCTCCACCAACTGCTATGGTTTGTTAAGTGGACAAAACTCCTTACAAAAAGACAACTGCAAGCCATTCCCACTGAGCCCTTCAGGATCTTCGTCTAACTTGGTCTCTCAACCCACTTTTTTGTGACCTCTTTTTAAAAAAGCTTCAGAGTTGACTAGAAACTCTGAAGTTACAAAGACGGGTAAGACCGTTAATAGTTAGATGAGGCTGAGATTCACTGCATGCTGTCAACAGTGTAGGTGGAAAAATCTCACATTTTTTCCATCTGGGAGGTAAAAATGGAGAAGAAGGAATCCCTACTGAAAATGCCCAGGTCCTTCAGTTATTTCTTTGGCCTCACTCCAAAAGGAAAGAATGAATTTAACAGCCTGGTCCCTCACCCTGAATTGTGTGCAAGTTGACAAACTCACAGTCAGTGACACCAAAGACTGCTGACAGATACTAATGAAGAGTAAGTATATGTAAAAACCAGAGCTGTCAGCAGCCCTTGGCCATTATTTTCAGAAAAAAACCCACCAACCAACAAGACCACAGAAGGTTTCATGCCCTACATGAGTCAAGTGCAAGAAACAAACTGAGATGTTGGATAAACTGCTGACTAAAATAAAATCTTCTTTGGGATGTTTTTTAGATCACTGAGCAAAAAATGAAACACACAAAAGTTGCACTGATCTCCGCTTCCTGCTTTGGAAGAAGATGTAATGGCTGCAAAATAAGATAAAATGAATAAGAGCTAGCTTTAGTCAGGAAGTGCTGGAAATCTTAAAATAAACTTTGATCCTTTTGGATTAGGTTGCTTCAGCACGAGGCCTTGTGTGTTCAGCCTTTTCAGGTAGGCTTAACCTCTGAGGTTAATTTGAAGATCATGTGGGATTTTGTTAAACACTGTAAGCACACACAGTAAGAGGAAGTAGTGCAAACCGTCCTATTAAGCATGAGCTCAGCAGAACTAAACAAATTGCAACAGCACATGAGATTGGCAACTTCTTGGAAGAACAATGAAGAAGATAAAGGGAGTAAATAAAGCTACATCCTGGCTCCAGGACTGGTTCTGCCCAGAGAGTAAATATCTACTTGTTTACAATTCTCCATGTGGAAAAGCGAAAGTATAAGAAAAGTAAGTCATTTTTACTCTAAGTTATTGAAGCTAAGTCTCTGAGATTATTGATCAGGGCAAGTCTAATTTCTTTTTTTCACTATTGCTTTTTTTTTTTTTTTTCACATATTTTTCATTGTCCATGAAAGCAGGAAATATACAAATTCTTACTAGCTCACTGCCTATTATGGTATAATGTCATATATAGCTACTCCCTCTAATTAAATGGGCTTTTCAAATAGCACTAATGGTCAGGAAGACATTTTTCCCCCATTTCAAGAGTCAGTTTCCCCCATTTCAAATCTACACAGTCAGATTTCATTTTCTGAGGATTCACTTTACATGTACTGAAGTAATGTAACTATTTTTCACATTTTTTCCTCCATTCACATGTGCAAACCTTAATGTCTGTCACACAAAAATAACCCTTAGAAAAGGTCTATTCCCTTGAGAAAACTCAAACACAGCTTAGATCTTAGCAAACAGGGAAAAAGAGAGGCTGAAGGGGTCCAAGGGAACAGTCAGGAATGGATCTATGGAAGAGAAGCCTAGAGGCACAGTCTTGTATTGCCCCCAGGTCTGTGTGCATCTCTTGTTCATTAGAGACTCATCAAAGTCTTTGTTTTCTTGGAAGAATCATCCTCCAGGAGCCTGAAAGTGGTGGTCCTATTCCTTCTCTATTGTCCACACAGCTAGAGAAGTAACATTCTTTCCTCTTGAATTAAGGCTCCGAACTTTCGGAAATAGTAACTTTTACAACAGCACAATTCAGAATGTTCTAATTTTATTCCTGAATGCCT
>VZUA01009357.1:23438-38907 GCA_013401035.1 Horornis vulcanius | reverse complement strand
GAATCTGCTCACATAGGAAGCTCCTGGAAATTATTTCAGTCCTAAGCTTGATGTGGACCCCTACTTTCACCCAGCCACAGTTCAGCACCTGACTGCTGCTGCTCTGTGAGCCCAATGCAAGGGACTGAGGAGACCACGGCAGGTGGTGGTCCATTCGCTGTAGAGAATGGATTTTCACAGCAAGACAAGGAGAAAGAAACTGATGGGAGACCTTTGGTGCCTGCACACTGTGCAGTCACTGCAAGACGAAGCTGCTGATGATAATCAGCTAAAACAATTGACAGCAAAAAGAAGTGGCTTAAAATCGTTTATCAAATACAGTTTTATTGACTATGTCCTATAAAGATACAATTGTTTTGGGCTTATCAGCCATTCTGTGTGCATAAACCCTGAGGCAGAGTGGTCGTCCCACCATGCACCATAGCAGCTAATAATCAAATCAAGAACTCAGGATAAGTAGCTGACTCTATATTTTGAGTTATGCTAGTGAAAGCTCTGCTCAAAAATCACCTGCATCTAATATGTGCATGTACAGGCCTATGCAAACACATCTGAATGTACAGAAATCATTAACACATGCAGTCAACAACAACTGACCTTCCAGCAAACAGCTCTGTGCAGAATGAGCTGGGGAAGAGAGAACCAAAATTTGACATTGGAAAAACTCCGGCTGGCATTTAGGAATCTTTGATTATGATCAAAATAGAATTCTAGTTCAAAAGGTGTATCTTTTAACAAGTACAGCAGATACACAGTACTTTCCCATCAGGTTGAGCTCTAGCAGAAGCAGGCAGAGAAGGGGTTTGAATGTATTTGCACTCTAGACAGACACTGCTGCTCTCCCCAACCGGATCTGCCGCATTTGAGATTAGCAAACAGCTCACTAATGAAATCTGCACTACCTTAGTTTCCCCGAAGGAGACAGAGCACCTGGGAACACATTTCTCAATTGCCCAAGAGGGGCTGATTTTGCTGAGGGCCAGGAAAATGCAAACCCCATGATTTTCACAGTCATTTCTTGCAGATGATGCCTTTGAAAACTATGAAATACAAAACATTGCATAGATCACTGCTGGATCAATGTGTCCAGACAACTCTCAGCAGGGGTGGGCCCTGGCTACAGTTTCAGGTGTTGTCAATAATCTAATGTGTACAGAAGGAAATCACTGCTGAGCACCTACATAAACAGAGGATGTTGTCTTGCAGTACTGCCACAGGCTAGGAGCACCCTTTCAGCCTTCAGTCTCTGTTACCCTAAACTTTCTTCCTCTGAAAAATTTTCTCAGTTGCCATGTGCTTTGGACCCAAGGGATCCAGTGCTCAGTTCTCACATCTTCTCTTATCGACTTCAATTCTTCTACATTTTTCACAATCCTCTCTTAGTCTCTTCATGAATGGGCTATTAATAAAACAAGAGAGTTTTCAGTTGAGTGGCTCCTTTGAAATTCTTCTGCATGCACTGTTACACCAATTACAAATGTATATGGCAGTAATCCACTCAGCACAGAATAAGTAGTACTACTGATACTTTACAAAGCTTGTATGCAGCTGTAAGTAATACCTTTTAGGGACCTATTAAAAAATACTGCAAAAATCCCTAGGCTGTAAGAACTTCATACAATTTTTCTCAGGTTACTGTTAGGATTCAGCACAGCAGGCTGTGTACTGCCATCTTCTGAAATGGTTGTAGAGATAAATCACGTAAGTGTTTGGAGAAGGAATGAGATTTTCATAATATTAATGAACATTCATTAACTGATGATTTTTAGGATGCTCATAAAAACAGGATTTTTCCTGTGCACAGATAAGCATGCTTAATTGAATTGGGATGAAGGGATTTCTGGTGGGATGTTCAACAATTTCCTAGACAGTCAAAGTTTTAGTTTGTTCAGCGTTAGTTTGCCTCATTCTGCTTATCAGCTACTCAGTTTTAATAGACATTTTATTTACACAGTCATAATTAAAGACATGCAAGCAAATATATCTAAACACAGTGAGAGAAAGAGACCAAGGGTCTTTATGCCATCTGGAACTGCAAAGGACTACAAGTCTGTGCTTCAGTTGAGTAGTGAATTAAGAATCAACAATTTCCTTCTGAAAACCTAAAATAAATGCTGTATGATGTGCAGTTACTGTCAGTGTAACCTTTAAAAAGACTGAGAAAATCATTCCATCTATAGCACCCTACCAACAAGCACTAACACTGAATACAGCCACAATCACACAGGCACTTTGTTTGACCTGACTCCATACTGCTGCCAAAAGGAGGATTCCTGCTCCCAGTGACTTCTTGCTTCCTTTGTGTGGGCATTTGCATTTGTGCAGCCTAACAGTGAATTATGCATGGACAGATTCCAGGTAGGACAAGGAGAGCGGAGACACGTGATGTGGCTCCTGGTTGAAGAAGTCAAATATGATGGTACACAAAGGGGCATGTGGAAAGCTGTTCAAATTTTAAGTATCTATTGATTTCCAGGTTGGGTGTATTACTTAATGAATATTTCCCAAAACATGCTTGTTTCCCAAAATATGCTTGTGTTTGGATTCTTCAGCTGAGATGTTCACATGATTTCATAAGATAGCAGTATTTCATAAATAAAATAAAATAGCTCTAATAGCATAAATAATGACTATTTATGGCTGTACCCTTAGAACCCAAATAAAGGCACAATGGGTAAATACATCATTGGAGTTATAATTGCCAAACAAATTATTACATCAAAATGTGTTGAAAGACACTGAATATTTTGTGAATAAAATATACGAAGTAGAAATAGGCAGTGATGAAATCATGGCTCCTCTTCACATAGTCATACAGCATAGAAACTGGGGGAAAGAACATTGTTAGTATGTAAGCTACTGAAAAAGAAAAAGTCAAGACATTACCAAAACAATCATAGGTCATAGTTATACCTCAATCTGTATATTCTCTGATGTGACTAAAGCCTGTAAAGAGCACAACAGTGTGGGCCCCCATAGCTGTAGAGCCATAAAACCAATGGTTAATCTCAGCTAATAGTCCCTTTCTCCCTCCCAAATTTTGATCTCCTTTGTTACATTTGGATTCACAGATTAATTTTTTCCAGACATTCTAAATGCTGTCAGTAAAGACAGCACTGTGACAGCAGTTTTTATGTGTTCCTTTTTTTATACAGAAGAAATGCTACACAGGCATGCTCTGCTGTCCATTAAGGATGTGTTTCTGAAAAGTCTTACCACTAAAAACATTCTCTCATTGCTTCAGTCTTCATCACCAAACTGACTTCATCAATCCCAGCTTGTTTGAGGAAGATGATGATGACACTGAAGATGGAACTATTGAGGAAGAGGGGCACAAGTGCTCCCACTAAAAGACTGATACTGCGGACTTGGTCTCAGGGATGCAGCAGCTGGGATCTCTAAGGAGGGTGATCTGCTCCAGAAAGCTGGCATCTCTTCCAGGTGACAATTACTCCATCCACCATGTCATATATACTGTCCCTGTACATTTAAACTGTATATATTTTAGTCTCTGCACACATCCCCACAGAAATAGTGATTTGGTTCCCGAACAATGTCCAGCATTTCACCTGGGTGGCTGCCAGCAGTTAGCAAAGCAGGATATTCAAGAATTAGTATTGGAATTCCAAACCCAAGGACAGGATCATCTAGGGAACTGGTCCTCTCCTTGTGCAGTCCAACACAAATCAGGGAGTTGGTCATAGGAGTAATCTTTGCTCAGATTTGTGCAGGCCATCAGCACCAGGCACCTCTATTAGTTATGTACAGGTCTGCATGAGATATTTGGTTTTTTGTATCCTTAAATACAAGCAGGGCAACCAGAAAGCATTATGCAAGCTGACTTTCTCCTTCAGAAGAAGGTATGGGATTCCCAGATACATCCCAGGAGTGAGAAGCAGGTAAGAAAACAAAGCAAAAAAGGCACAGATACTGAAGTTCATGTTAAATATATACAACACTCAAATTTTTTAGAACACCCCGCTGCTCTCGAATCAAAACAAATCCAGATCAAAACCAAAGTATTATCAGAGAAAAAGCTGTTACAGGGTGCAGAAATTTTGCAGCATACAGGTTTAACTTTAGTTTATAAGGCTCGTTACTAAACCACAAATTATACTCTGCTCTGCTTTGCAGCTACACGCCTGGACTTTGCTACTGTTCTGGATACTAATAATATCTTGCCACATTTCCCTATGTTCAATCATTTAATTCTCTTTAAGCATTTAAAACAATCTGTGACAACTACTATTATTTGAAACTGGCAAAACAAAAAACCCCACAGTAAATAACTAAAAGAAACAACTGGCAACAATGAAAATTGACACAAACAAATTATTTTAAGTTGCAAGACCTAGAAGCCTTCATAAAGTCACTGTGCCTTGATCTATTAAAGATCCATTTAGAGTGAGTTGCAAAATTTTCTGCTCTGCCACAATGGCACTGGAGCACCTGTACACCTTGCTGCAGAGGTTTTAACCTGCAGAAAAACTTCTAACACTGCAGAATACCACCAAAATCTACCAACCAGCCAGGCAACAGGTCTAATGTGCCCTGTCTATGTACCCATGGACACAGGAGACTCCTGAATGCCTCCATCCTGCATCATCTCCACTGTTGGAGGCACTCAAGACTCAACCAAGCATGTCTCTAATAAGTAGATTGGCTTTAAGCAGGTGGTTGGACTAGATGATACTCACAGAAGCCCTTTCCAATCTAAATTATTCCATAATCATCTGGTCCATTTAGCTCCCTTGTTGTTTAGAACCCAGTTGTGTTCACTGCTTTGATTCCCACAGAGGAAAAGGGAACCATTTTCTGTGCTTAATCTATGTTGGTTGTTTCAATTTCCCAGTGAATTAATAATTTAGCAGAATTTTATCTTCCTCATTTTAGAGTTATGAGAAGAGGCCAAGTGGTAAAGTAAAACATTAAATTATTTACAAGTTGTACACACACACAGGGAGATAAATGGTGCATCATATATTTAACAGTTGTTAGAAAGTACAAAAACAATAGGCATGACAGCCAAAGTCCTTTGTCTAAGAAGAGAAAAGTAATCTTCAAGTTTGTGTTAACTTTTTTAGGCATAAAAAAAGGCTAAAGCAAATGTATTTAAGGTAGATCCAACGTTTGCAAAACTTCAGAGCTACCATATTAAGCAGTTTCTGTCTGCAAATGAAGGAATGAGGCTCCATCGCCCTGCTGGCAAAATTCTTTACAAAAGGCAATTAAAACCCTGTTCCATGCTTTAGAAAGAAGGAAGTGAATACATCACAAGTGTGCAGAACTGTCAAGTGTTGGCAGGTGATTAGGTTATCGCTGACTGGGAGAATAAATTACAAATTCATTTGTAATGGGTGGACAGTGCTATAAAACAAACAGATCCTAAATCCTCAAGTCTCCAATTACCAACCTGATTCAGTTTGCTTGTATAAAAGATTACACCTTCTTATTTTGGTGCTCAAGAAATAAAGAACTAATATTAAACTGCTGAATTTTCATACAACTCCAAATAACCTTTAGAAACGATGAAGACAAGGACAGCAAACAGAATTCCTCATAATTCTTCATAATTCATTCCTCATAATTCATACTTTTCTAAATGTATTTACTGCCTTATACATGCAGCTGAACAACCTTCAAATAAAACTTAACCAGAAATAGGTTTGAAAAATAGAAATAGTTTTGAAGTACCATGCTCTGAGTATTTTCTACAAAGGAACTGTAAACAGAACAAAATAGTACTACACTTTTTTCCCCCCGTAACTTCACATTCTTCTTGAAAATTGATTTAAAATATATTTCTTTCTTAATGTGCATATATTTTACACAAAGACCTTCTGTTAAAATTCATCTGGCTATCTGAACTCCCCCTTCCCCTGAATGCACACAGAGAGACACAGTCATTAAAGGATTGTCAGAACAAGATCTCCTTTCTTTTCTGAAGGGGGCCCTACCAACAAGGGACCTCCAAAAGTAGTCTTTATTGTTAGGTGCTGGGTGATGCAATCTTCTATGGCAGTGAAGATCAAGGATCTACTTCCTCCTTGTCCTAAAAAGCAGACACAGCTCTTACCCACACTGCATGAGCATTCTTCCATCCGTTTCTGATAAACTGTTCAGGCATGTCACTGACTTTAAGTTCAGCAGGAACCCCTTTAAGCACCTACAAGAAGCTCCACCACAGCCAGGTTGTTTTCTATCCATGGGATGTCCAGCACATAAGCTCTGGTGTGATGACAGCAAGTCAGGGGGTTGAAGCACCTGCAGCTGTGGGGCTTGCCCTGGCTCCCCAGAAATGCTCAGCCTGGTCTGGAGCTCACTCCTTTCCCTGATGCAAGCCCCTGCCTCCTCTCACTGGCAGCAAAACCATCAGGTCTGGGAAGTAGAAGGATCCCCTGCAGACAACACGGGGCTGGCACAGGGTAGACACCAGCCCACAGCTTGGGGAAGGCTGGGCAGTGGGACCACAGCAAAATGGGAAAGGAGGCTGCACAGAGCCAGCTTCTAGTGAAAGGAGACACTACAAGGAGGCCTGAGCAAGGAAAGGAACCTGGTACTGGGGAGGGACAGCTGAGGAATGAAAAAGAGTGAGGGCAGAGGAGACACAGGCACTGGGAGGGGAATGGAGGTGTGGTGTGAGGCTGGGTGCAGCGGATGGACCTCAGGCAGGAGGAGACCTGAGGAAGGACCCAGTTAGGACAGCAGTAGTGGGAGCAGAGGCCAGGATGAGCGTTAACCTCTCAGGACTCAGGAGAGGAGAAAGCACCTTTACCATGCAAAGGAAGCTGTTTCTGGCTTTTCCAGAATGCCCTTGTGCTTCCTGCTCAGTGCTGGGGGCTGATCCTTCTCCTGGAGTAGCTGCTTTGCTGCAGCATCTCAAGAAAACAGGCGAGGAAGACTTGGGATCATCCTGTTCATATTGCATCGATACAGAAATGCTCCCTAGCATGCAGGCAGGGATAGAGGGGGAGAGACAGCAGTGTACATGTACAACGAAGACATCATAATAGGAAATAACATAATTACAGTTTATTTTGACAAGTTTTGATGGGGTGCAATTTTTAATAAAGTATAAAACACAATGCCTTGGGTGAGAGACCTACTCTTTCATGATCTTAGAGATCACCAGACAGAGCAAAAAACACAAGGCCTCAAAGGAGCAAACACTGGGCAGTCATATAAACCTAGATGTACTTGTTTCCTTTTCAGAATAAATCTCATGCCTGAATTCCATGACTTAAGGCACTTTTCCAACTGAAAGAAAAAATCAGGAACTTGAATATATTCTCATCAAACTGCAACACAAGAATTGACAGCAGACACGAAGTATAAAAATATGTACCTCTCATATTAACTTTGCAAGTATTATAAATTAATAATAAAATTAATAACCACTAAATGACAAAAATGTTCTCAGTTAACATTTAAGATTAATAATTTAACACTGAAAAATAAGTTTATTATGAGTATAGACTTCTAAATGAAAAGACAAGCATCTTGTAAGTATGTTTCATATCAAGGCTAGAAAAACAGCAAATAGTTGCCACAACATTTTTTTTTCTTGGACAGAACTGGACAAATGGCAAATCTTAACAATATTTGTAGCTCTCAACAGATGCCTTGGAAAACATAAATAAAATTCTCATTTAAAAAAAAGTACTTCTAGCTCTTCTTATTGCAGCTGATTGCTTACACATACTTGAAAGCTGTCACTAATATAATGTACATTTTCTCTCTAGTTTAAGCAAACTTTTTTCTCTGATTTCAGACTCAGCTAAGGCAAATCTGTAAATTGATAAACTGAACCACAGAAAGAAAGAAAAATGAAAGTCACAACAAAATGTCACTTTTTAGACTCAACGTGCACACTCAGCTTTCAGCTTTGTGTCTTCCCAGATCACCATGCCATGACATTTGTTTCTTTAGACATAGTGCAAGATGAAAATGCAATGGGAAACAGAGTCTAAGTCACTGGTTGCACCTCTATCCTATTTACTCACAAGGTGAGTTAAAAATGTGGCACTTGAAGAAATTCTGGTATTGGTTTATACGTACTAGAATCTGGATTTCCCTGTAATTTCTAACTATACAGTTTTGATCTTCAAAGAAAAATATTGCTTAACACATCATGTATTTGTTTAAGAGGTGTGAAAAAATTAAGAGTTTGGCTAAGTGGTACCATAAAAATGCAGCTATTTCTACCTTTCACAGCAATCAAATAAAATCTTGTGTGAAAACAAACTGTGTGCAGATAGCACACCTTGAAATACAGCAGTTCTTAGTTACAGGCAGGGGAGAGAATGAACAGAAACGTCACAGGTTTCTATTTCATGCAACATGGAAGACTAGGACCCTGATGCTACAGCTACTGCAATGAACTCCAGGATAACTGGTGAGCTCGAAATTCAATTAAAACTTGACAGAAGCATGCATCAAGAAGTGAAAAGGCTCAATGGGCTTAATGGGCAGATGGCTGCAGAAATCAAGCACCCACAGGATGGTAACAAAGAGATCAAGCAGCTTCTCTCTGCTTTGCCAGTCAGCAAACCAAGAGCCATAACATCCAATACACATTCAGAAAAGCAAGACAATAAACTTCTAAAGAGATGACTGTACTTGATTCAGTTATCCAGGAAACACAAATTATGGGAGAGGGTCACAGGAGTTTCACCATTTCTCCTCTTAACTAACTGCAGACCACTAGTGAAGGAACAGTCATACCCCATCCATATTGCTCCAGTGCCATGGCCATGTGTTCTCACTCTTGCCCTGCTATCACCTCAAATGACCTCAGGATGAGTCAGGGCAGGCTACAGATACGACAGTGAGCATGATTCTCTCTCCTCAAAAAACAAAAAAAAACCAAAAAAATACAAATTTCTGTTTAATCAACCACCAGTTTAATGGTTCAAACCACTGCAAGGTACCCATATCTCACCTGATACAAGTGAAACCATGGGAAGCCAAAGGCAAGGGAGAGAAAAAAGCAGATGTGCTTGGAAAAGTGGTTTGAGACCAACCATTTTGAAAAAAGTTTAAAAAATCAAAAACTTTAATAAAATAGCTGCTGTTGGGTTTTTTGTTGGTTTGGGGTTTATAAAATGGTCTTATTTATTAGGTAGCAGCAACATGGTTTATAATAGCAGTCAAACTGCTGCTTGACATTAGAAACTTTTGTTTGTGGAAACTGCAGTTCTGTTGACTGGACATTTAACAGCTGTCAGAACCTAACCAGCTCACCAAGAGTTGACTCTACACCACACAAACCCACAACTCTGTATCAAGTATGGCAAAATGTGATATTTTACATCATTTTTCAAACAATTTTTCAAAAATTAGGGGGGAAAAAAGCGACAAAGATGGAAAATAAAACATCGGAGCAGAAATGCTATTTCATGTCTTAACTGTTCATAACAGAACTTTGGTTGCTCGCTGACAGAAGCAGCTGAGGTGAAGAACAAGCCCAGGTAGCAGCCCTGGATATCCAGGTTTGCACAGAGTCATCACTGGCCAGACGCCTCCCAGGCTGCCTCCGGATGGGACGGGTGTTGCTGTTTCCCTGAGCTCCCACCCTTGCCGTGCCCTGACTTTATCAGGGGAGGAGATGCACAAGCGCCAAGCTCTGCCTCGCCCTGCTCCCTCCCATCCCACCTCAGCTCTCGGAAAGGAAACCCAGGTGACTGAGCTGGAGCAGGAGGCACAGCCAGACTCTCACCTCTGCAAGCAGAGGACCAGCCCTGCCAAGAGATACCACGGGGCACACCCCCTTTATTCTCCCAAACAAGAAAAACCGCTTGAAGCCCACTGGCACTACTGTGCAGTGATGTGCCTGACCTTATTTCTGCTGGGAACGTTCCTCCTTCCCTCCCTCATCAATTCCACCATGCTTGTCTGATGTTTCCTTTTCTGCTGTGTCAAATACAGATAACAAGTTACTCGAGGCAGGGATCTGTCGAGAGCAGTATAGTTCATCAGCAAAGGGTTTGGCAGGCTGTACAAAAAATGGAGCAGAGCAAACGACCAGCCTTTTAAACAAACACGATTTCATTTATTTCTAGCTTAATAGCTTACTAATTCTTTGCTTAACGTGTTATTAGCAATACATTTTAAAAATCAGGCTTTGACCCTCAAAATTCCTTTCTAAATGCATAAATAGTTAAACAAAGTTCTTCCTTCTGCAATTTCCAACGCACTGATAATTTTCAATGTCTGAGGTCTCCAGCATTAATGATGCCATAAAATCAAACCTGACACTTCTAATAACTTTTTCCTGGGTACTTTTCAACTGCAGTAAATTGTAGCCAGAGCAGCTGCTTGTGAAGCACTCTGATCTCAGTGGGATGAAGGGGCCCTGGTGGACAGGGTGGCCCTTGCAGTCCCAGACAGGCTGTAGGGCAGGGTCTGTGGGGAAACAAGATCTTCAAACTCCCAGCACAGGACCCAGCGTGGCCTTGCTCCCTGCATGGGAGATCAGCACGCAGGTGGCAAGGCTTGTGAGACCCCCAAGGAGCCCAATGAGCAAAAACCCCCTCCTGAAAGGCTAACCCACAGCTGATCTGCTGCCAGGAGCAGGAAGCAGAGAAAAGGGCTAGGAAGGAGAGGAAACTGGATGTACAAGTCTTGCTTTCCTTTTCTTCCACAAGTACCTTTGAAGCCGAATACTATAAACTACATTTGTTGCTATTTAATGGCACAGGTTTAGCTCTCTGTACCAGCCATCCATCACGTGTCTCACATGTGAGGGAAACTTGCAGACTGGATGTCAAACCAGCAAGACTGCTGGTCCAGGGTGGGGGTGATTCTGAGTGAGTGGGAAGGCTCCTCTGTCCTGTAGCACTGCCTGCTCCTGCTTTCCTTCTTAGGCAGGGTGCACTCCGAAGAGCCACCAGCCATGCTGCACCTCAGGGAATGTCCACGTGCAGAAAGTCAGGAGCTACTTGACGGGAAAGGATGGGAGAGGAACTCCTGAGGGAATGTGGGGGAACAGGAGGGGCTTCTCCACAATCCAAATGCCAAACGGTAACACCCACGTCCCTTCCTGCCTTGGCAGTCGCACATCAGGACTGTCTCAAATACCTGTATTTCCCTTCAAACTACTCTTGGCTCTCTCTAAACTCTCATCCTCTTTTGGGGATAAAATTTAAATCCCACCTCCTCCCACCAGCTCCAGTAAGAGTTCCCTGCAGTATCGTATGAATGTCAGGGAGAGTCTCTACTGAATTCAGCCCTAGACCATTACCCTAAAAGATTCATTGTGGGGTGTTTAAAAAGAGTATCAAATAAAGCCTGGAGTAATTGTTCTGCTTCCATGTTTTAAAAGGCATGTGGTAGGATGCTGCAAAGTTTCTTCCTGATTTTCTTAAGGCTGAATGGGAACTGTTAGTACTATTTTAACTTGGATAATTGCTAAGCACACCTTGCAAAATTAGCAATGTAATATTTAATGTGTACCTTTACTCTCCTTATGCAAAATGATGGCAACTCTCTGTGCCACCCAGATCTTTTTAATTCCGTTAGATCTTCAAAAATGTAAACAATTGCTTTGAAAACACCTCCCACTGCCACACTGAAATAATTCATCTTCTGTCTTCATACAACAACAGAGAGAAGCTGTTTCTATAAATATCCCTCTCCCGCTCCGGGCTTTGTGATCTCAAAGAATTTCAGGTATACAATTTTCATAGGGATTGACTTTGAAACAATGATGGCACTGAAGTCAGACGCAGATTTCAATGTCCTTGAAAGGCAAGGAAAGCATGAGCTGGGAGTAAGAAACCCTGAAGAGACTCAGCAGAAGGAAAATAAGAAAGTATGGAATTAAAAAGCTAAAAATGCTATGTGTTGGTTTGTACTCTTTTCTTACCTTTTCCTCACAAGTGATTTATCTGATGTGGAAAGGTCCTTTTTTTTTTTTTTTTTTTTTTTTTCCTGTCAGCTGTTGGTAGCTTTTTGAATCCATCAACAACTTTGATGACTTCCTTTTGATCCCTCCAGTGCACTCAGATGCTCTTTGCCTCTCTTTACCTTCAAGTCTCTGGTATCAGAACTCCAACGTACATCCCACAAGTCACCTGCAGCCTCAGCAGCTGCTGCACAGAACCCAGAAACAGAATTTTGGACTATGGCTGTCCTCAACAAAACCACCTGTGCCAGGATCACAGTAAATGTCTGGGTCCTGAGCAGACTGGAGCTATCTCATAATTAGAGCCTGGCATCTTCTCAAGCATGAATTAAGTAATGATGATGAATTTTCATCACTCTTGTGACTGTGTGAATGTAGGTCATAATCCATCATAACTACTGAACATAAAGCTAAGCTTGTATTTCAGACAGTGTATTATGGGGACCCAGCTTCATGTCTACTAAATGCCCACCTATGAGCAGAACATCCACAGAATCTTTTTTTATGACCTCATTTCTGCCAGCTTTTGGTTCTCATCCAAGCTGCATAAACAAACATACCTGCTTTGCTTCCTTAGCCCATCTTTCCCCTTCTCCCATTGTCAACAGTTTTCAAAGTAAGTTGGAAAAATTCTTTCCCCAAACACAAACATGCTTTTTTCATCTACTTTGTTTCACTGTATGTTTGGGTGGGAGCTTTAATTTTGTTTTAAAGTATTATAAAGAACAGAGTATTTAGTATAAATGTACTTTGCCATTACAAATATGCTGAAAGGCTGAGTACAGTGTCTCCAAAAAGTGAAATGCTAGGTAAGAAAGCATCAAGCTTCCTTTTATAAGTCCATTTAGTAATAACAACCAAGTTCTGGACTCAGCTGGAAACTGAAAACAAAAGCCAGCAGAAGAAATGCCCGGTGTTTGGAGAGAGGAATTGATGTATGTATCAACAAGAAGATACAAGATGGGTAAATTTTGCCCTCTCTCCCACACCCAAGAAACCTGCCAGAGAGTTCAGGCACTTCTCAGAGGCAAACAGGGAATCAGAAAAGCCCACTCAGCTTTCACCTCACCACACAAATTGCCAAATGAGTCTCTTCACTGCAGTTAAGTCTGAAAATTGCAAATGTTAAGATAATGGAAATAGAGAATAACCAATTCAATTACAAATATTCCACAGCAGTAGGATACAGAGCCATAAGGAACATTTCAGTTTGGCAGGGCCTTTCCACAGCAGTTGCTTCAGTGGGCATCATGCCTGCAGTGACATGCTCAAGGTAAACGTGGAAAGGGGAAACAAATCAGTCACGTAATGCACTGGTTCATTTGGTTCATGGGCCAAAAGCTGATACAAGACAGGTTTTGCAAAGCTCCTGTTCAAACACTGGCATGAGACATGAGGTAACCTCAAATGACCAGCTAAGTAACACAGGATTACATGGAGAGAAAACCAGCAGCCCAGGACAAAATAGGGACAAGGGAAACAGCTTTGTCCATCCCAGAAACCAGACACAGGAGTGTTTACAAAAAAGGCTGCAATTTATCATTTGATATTTTTAACAATGAAGGCTGTGGCCTGAAGAGTAATTTTTAAAATCAGCTATGTGTATTCTCATAATTTTCTACTTATATAAATTATCTTGGTGTTTCATATGCAAAGCCATCTTCCCTTTAAATCCATCAGATGATAGGCAGGAATTGAAAGAAAAGGAAGATACATTTCTGGCTCAACAGGAATTGAGACTTTCAAAGAACTAGGACAGTCACTTCTCGGTGCAATTTTTCTGCCTGCCACATGAAATGCTGAAGGCAGAAAGACTTTTAGTAAAACTGTCACTTAGCAAATGCCTCAAGCACAGAAAGGGTGACAGCACTTACAGCCCTGCAGTAACAGCACAGGTGAAAAACAGGAGCTTACTTACTGCACAGCAGTGCAGTTCTCAACTTGCCAAATACCTCTTTGCCCAGATTATCAATTTCAAAAAGGCTGACTGCTGCCAAGCAGCATTACACACTGAAATCTTCAAAACCTAGCAGTACCATGCTGCACTGTGCTTTATCAGCTCACCACAATTTGAGTGCCACATTCTACTAGAAAACTGTCTTTCTCTGCGTCCTCAACGGGATTTAAGTGCCTAAGCCACCATGACACTGGCTCCTACCAAGCTCAAACACCATCAACCTTCACATGAAGGTAGAAACATTTGGGGATGGCTGTTAACAAGGCTTCTCCATTTCAGCTTTCTCCCATGCTGAAACTCACAGCCAGTTACACCTTTTGTGTGACCAAGTTTAACATTTCTCTATTGCATCAAGTGTTTCACTGTGTCCCACTCCCTGCTCCTCCAGGGAACCATGTGGGAAGCTCAACAGCCAGCTCCATGCCCCTGAAACACCACAACTCAAACAGCACTCCCCATCAGTCATCAAGAAATTTAAAGCATTATTACAAAAACTCAAAAGCCACAAAAAGAAGAGCAGAGGCAGACTGAGGATATAACTAACATGTGAGACTGCTGGGAATAAGGGGATTTACTGTCTAAAACTGCCCACTCTGTGCAGGAAATCAACCTCCAAGATGATAATTCCATCTCCACCTGCACCCAGGACTGTGTGCTCAGGCTGACTGTTCCACAAGGCTGCACCCATGGCGCTGTCAAAGGCAATGTTATAGGCTGGACTTCCAGACAGTTTGCATCACCACAAAGCTGCATTCCTATGTGTGGACAAATAACTCATGCTCGAGCTATGTAGTTGTGGGGATAAGTAACTAGAGAAGGGTCAAAATAGCTAACACAGTACTGCAGGGTTAACCCAAAAGACCTACAAGTAATTAATCCATATGAAGGCATTCAAGATCCTGTTCTTTCTGTATGAAATGAGAGCTGCTATTTAATGGGACAAGACAAAAGAAACAGTGGAACTAAGCCAGATATTGTAAAACAGTAGGCTCAAACTTCCAGCAGAAATGCAGTGTTTCAGATACTGAAAACCTTAAGAAGTTGTTGGAGCTGACACACAAGCAACAAAATCTCAAACAGCTGGCTTGATCTTCTTTATTAAATGAAAAAGTGAGTGACCCAAATGCCTCCTACTCCCAGGTTTTGGCCAACACATTCAGCTTAGAGCAAACACCTTGAAGACAACACAGCCTGTGTTACATGCAGACACTCCGTCCCTGCTCTGCACTGTTCCTTTTCTGAAGAAGTTCCCTGTTATTTGATATGCACGAGGTAATCTTGCAGCTTGGCTCTCTGTGGTTGGAAGCGTGGCTGGCAGCTGTGCCAGGCACTCCTGCCAAGAAAATATTCTGAGACATCATGGTAATAAAAAGGCATCAAAGGAAAAGGCTTTTTTCTTCTTTCATATCACTAAGTACTTAAATCCAGGCAGGGCTTTCCCAGCTCTGCAAGCTTTCAGTATGTATACCCAAAATCCATAAACTGAAGAGGAGACTGAAAAATCTCAGCAATCCTCTGAAAAGCCGTTCTAAATGTGCCATCATTTACTGTTTAATACCTATTTTTGGATATGAAGTCAGTGATAGGTGCTTTCTTGGGGTTGGAGG
>VZUA01009357.1:6436-23432 GCA_013401035.1 Horornis vulcanius | reverse complement strand
TGGGGTTGGAGGGAGGAGTTGCATGTAAAAAAAAAAAAAAAAAAAAGAAACCTTGTTGTGATGAAATGTTTTGGGACACAATCTTTAAGCAACAATGGCTTGGTTAAAAATAAAATGTAATCAACCTTAATGTTGATCAAAATATTCTTCCTCGGATTCCCAAAAAGGAACCCAGCTCCTTTTAATAAGGACAATTCTGTTGCCATCTCTGAACCTTAGTCCCACTAATTTCACTAGATTCAGCTGTTTCAGCAGTAAAATAAAGAGTTTGGTTTAGGCCAGAATATGCCAGGAAATGGATGCCATGCAGGTGGTCCCAGGATCTGTGACAGTGCATCCTCAGAGAAAATAGGGGCAATCCACTCCTAACTGCTTGTGTCTGTTCAACTGCAGCTCCCACCCTTACTTCTAAAATATTAAACCTCACGACAGGAAGAGCATGCCTACTTTTTCTACTTTCAGCAGAAAAGCTGAAACAAAGTGCAAGCAAGTTAAAAGCAGGCAGAAGCATCCCCCACTACCACTAAAGGCCACCTGGGTGCAATGGATGTGCCAACCACCTGCAGATTTCAGAGCTCTCACATGGATCTTTCCAACTCTACCAGCTACATAGAAAGCTGACAGAGTTGCCAAGTAGTACATCAATGCCTCCATGCTCAGATCTGCCAGCTTGCCAAATTAACAGAAGCATACAGAGCACTCTACCACATGGAGAAAGACTTTTTTGAGTTCCCAAAGTTGAAAATCAAGCAAACCAAGGACAGAAGCTGCAAGAGTAAAAAAGAGCAGGCAAGTTCACAAGAGTGTAGGAATGTGGAGGACAAACAGAACAGGTCCTTCCAGCTGCCCACAACTTTAAAATGTCCCTTCAGTATGCCTGAGGATGTTCCTGTTTGTTCTTGTAATAATGCAAGTCACCCCAGTGATTCTGGGTACTTGGAGATGGTATGTGAGTCCCTTCCTCCCACACCTGTGCCTCATTTGTCAAGACAGGTGAGCCAGCCTTCAAAACTTCAAAAGCCTGCCTGTCAAGAACAGAAAGCCAGGGAAATGTAACGTAAAGTTTGGGCCCAAACTGTGAATAAGACTGAAAATGTGAGCTACTGAAAAGTGACTGAGGCCGAAATGGCTACAGGATGCTACCTGTACTTAAAATACCAGCACTGCATACATATTTACTGAGGAACCACATGT
Organism: Horornis vulcanius; assembly: GCA_013401035.1. Classification (NCBI taxonomy): domain Eukaryota; kingdom Metazoa; phylum Chordata; class Aves; order Passeriformes; family Scotocercidae; genus Horornis; species Horornis vulcanius. Next base: position 22,238 of record VZUA01009357.1, on the reverse strand, counting down.
TTTCCTTCTTCGGTTTGCAGATGTTTCTTCTTTCTACAGAGCATTAAAACTGCGTTTGAGGAGAGGAAACAGATGGTAGCTGTAATAGTGGCACTTTTCCAAGGTGGAAAGAAACCATTATAGTGGGGCTTCCACAAGCTTAAGGCTGAGAATGTCAGATTTGTATTGCCTGTTTGCACGAATTAGACAGCACATCACTGCAAGGCTTCCAAGTGATGCAAATGTGGGGCTGACACAGAGCTGGTGCCTTAACCCTGTTTCTGTGTCACTCAGAGCAAATCCTAAGCTGCATCCCCACAGCAGTCAGGGATATGGACAATCCATGAGGTCCCAGGTCAGAACTGTTTATCACCTCAGGCTTCAACCTCTGAGCTACTGTTCCATGGGGAGGGGAAGTCCTGCCCATAAACAGAAATTTGTGGAAGAAGGTTGAATTTAGCACAGCAACAGAACTGAAAAAGAAGAAGTAAAATAAAAACTACATTCAAATAAAGAGAAATGATGCCATTATCTATCAGAACAATAAACATGGGCAAAATAGGACTTTGCTTTTTAGTATCAGTAATAATTTCACAGTTTTTTTTTCTGAAATAACCCCAAAATTCTAAAGGAAAATAAAAAAACAACAACAAAAAAAACACAACAAACCCAACAAACAAAAACCATAAAACAACCCCAGAGATCTTCTTTAAATCATTTCTGCCTTTTATGGATTAATATGAGAACAGCAAAAGCAACTAGTCTGATCATCCAAGTCCAGGTTGGCCATTTAATAGAAGGAAAGTGGCTGGGAAGACTGAGGAGCACATCTTGGAAAAAATAAAAGGTGCCATGGAAACACCCTTTAGAGTTGTTGGGAAAGTGTAGGGCACATTTTGAACTGTGGAGCAAGAGTCAGAGCTGAAATATGAAGCTGATGATAATATTAAACTAGGGAGCATTATTTTGGTAGCTAAGTTTGTCCAGAAGGAGAAGATAATGTATCTGTAAGGTGTTGGAGAATAAGGTGAAGGTGAGGAAGACGAGAAATAATCAATCAAAGTTTTGCCAGAGAAAGCTGTCCAGATTTGTGAAATGTGGCATAGGAAGGCACTCGAGGAACTCTGAGAGGATCACACCTTGGTAAGAGAGTAAGGAGAGGTCAGTAATGTACCATGGGGGCTGGGAGTGTGAGTAAATCAGAATTTGGTCAGAGCAGAGGGAGCAAGATATCTAAGGCAAGTGCTGGTGTGGCAGTGAGGGGTGAGGGCACAGAAAGGTTGTGTGAGTGCCAGACTGACACAGGGGACTTGCCAGCAGGAAAGCAGCCAGAGGCACAAAGGCTGTTCTGCTAGAGCAGTGCAAGATTGCAGACACACCCAGACTTACCATCCCTGACCTCAGGCACTGGGAGATGCTAGGTTGGGAGCTGAGCTACTCCAGGTTTCCTGGCCCCCAACCCAGTCATAGGAACGACCAGTGCACCTTAGAAGGTGGAAGGACTTTCCTTCCCAACATGCCCCCTTCTCTCTGTTCAGTGCACAAGGGTTTTAGAATTCCTCTTCTGACTCAAAAGCTGAAAGCTACCTGGGATAAATCTCAGCCTGCCTGCAGTATAATTCGGGGGAAAAAATATACAAGCTAAGGAAGAAGAAAAGTTTTTTTGGCTTTTTTTCACCTAGAATCCTACAAAGGATAAATACCCTTGATGCCTGAAGGTGGACAGCTGTACCAGGGGTAAGCCAGGGGAACCTCTGCATTTCAATTATTCCTGAGCACGGATCTATTGAAAAAGTCTGAACATGATCTTGGGCTGTTAAAGAAATCTTTGCTTACAAAAGGTTTCTGAATCAACAGAACTGCTGTGAAGCCAGACAGAGGATAATTAGACCCAAGGACAGTGTACAGCCCTAGAATGGGAGACAGTGACAGAGAAACTATCTGAGCAACCTGAAGGCAGCAAGGGAGGGAGGGGGGTGAAGGAAAAAAAGAAACCCAAAACATTCACCTATAAATACAACCACTGGCTGCATAAAAGCGCTGCCTTTGGCCTGAGAATACCTGCACAAGGATTACAACAGAGAGGAAGAAGGAGAAGGGGAGGAGAGGGACCAGCTAAATCACAATAGCATGGAATTGGCTGTAAAGTAAAGGCTGCCTTTTCTATTTTTTTTTCTTTAAATATGCAAGTTTAACAAGCTAAAAACCAGGACATGGTCAGAGCTGCCAGGAAGTATGAAAACAGCATTTGGAGCTGCTGCTGGTGGCTTACATGAAGGTCACAGTGTACCTGCAGCTGCACAGCTGAGAGACAGGCAGTGTCACAGGCAAACCTCCCACTCTGGAGCCTCCCTCTCCCTCAGTTCAGGAAGAAAAGGCTCCCACACTCCCAACAAAATCCACCACACGTTTTTAAAATTTATCTTGCCACAAAAAAACCAGATCAACATTTTCATGGGAGTGGAAAAAGTAATGTACAAATTACTAACATAAACTGCAACAGACAGTATGCACTAGCAAATATCAGACTGGCTTTCTTCTTAGCATTCAGAAAACAAAACCATGAAATGAAAATAATATCCAGATATTTAATACAGACATGTCTTGAAAATAGGAAGATAATCAATAGAAAAAACAAGGAAGGAGAAAAAATAGTGTGTAGTGACCTTTACTCGTAATTTAACGCTTGTTCTTGTCGGATCAAATCTTGTTCCCCACAAAAAAACATAGTTAAGAAAGTAAAATACCCTTTTTCCCTATTAAAGAAAACAGAGGCAGCTGATCTGTTCATTCCATATTTGTCATTTAATCTATGTGTTCATCAGACTACCAGCATCAGCCATCTTGCTAATTATCTCCTTCCACCACATGGAAATTGAAAAAGATGAAAAAGTCACCCTCAGGAAACAGAGGACTAGGAAAATGGGAAGATAAATTCCAAATTTTTGATACTGAATGAATAATACCTTATAATATTCTGTATTTTCAAAACACTGTTTTGCCTCCCATGACAAGAAGATGTAAGACTTCTGTAATCTGGAAACCAAGAATAAAGGGCAAACCAAACAGTTTCAAAGGATGCAAAAACCACCTCTCTTGTCTTTCCAGGTAACTTTTATTCTGAAATATGTTCACATCTCTGCATGAGCAATAGCCAGGATAACACTCCTAGATCTAATCAAAGATCACCTCAGTGTGCACTGCTTCTTAGTTCTAGTTTTGAACACACAAGGATTTACATTTTCAACAAATAAAATAATTTCATAATCTTTCTACAATGCTAAAACCATTTCAGCAGATCTGCTCTAATTTTTAATCCGTAGAGATGTAAAACTATATTTTACCATGATTAATTCATTCAACTCTTCATTCTCATGGAAGTGCAATTTAGATCCACCCAAAATACTGGCTTGCAGTGCTTACAGTTAGCTGAGCTTTTCACTGCTTCATATCAGCCCTGTTTTGCTAGACAAATCTGTAATTCCCCCAACTTAGGTATAGCTGAATCAGGTAAAAAGGGAATCAAGAACCATTTAGAGTATGTGACTAGGCTAACAGCTACCAAAAACTACTCAAAACGATGTTCTAAAGCATGCTTCAGGAATAACTAAGCACTAAAAAAAATGTTAATTAGTCTTATTATCAACGAAAGTTTAACCTGCTGAGAAAAACTCGTGATGTTTTCTTTCCTACTAATGACAGCATGCATAAAGAAAGCTAGTCAGATTGTCAGGATTTTCTGTAAATCCTACAAAATCACTAACAGCATCCACACAACACATTATTTAAGACCAGCAGCTCCTCCTACCAGCGCACTGGGAAACCGCATTTAATCTTTGCATCAATTCTTCTAAGGCCATTTCTTCTATTTTCAGCCAGCATCTCATTCTCAGATAAAACAAAAAGAATCCACAGCAAACATGCCCCCTCCCCTGCTCAAGGATTCAAGGAGGCAGGGGGGAAAAAAACCCCAAACCAGCCCACTACGGCAGCGCCTGGCAGCCCTGCATTTCAATCGCTCCGCACGGCTCCCCTCGGCACAAAGGCAGGCAGGAGCCCACGGCCCCTGCCGGCAGCGCCTGGGCGAGGCGGGCGCTGCTGGCAGCCGGAGCCGGGGATGGCAGCGGCAGCAGGACGGCTCCCAACTTCTGTCCCCCGTGCCGCCCGTGGGCCGGCCCGCAGCGGAGTCCGCACACGCCGGGATGGATGCGAAGCAGGCGAGGCGCGGCCGGCGCTGGGAAGGGCTGCGCTGCATCCCTTGGGAGCAGCCGGAGCTCGCACAACGCCCCAGCCGCGCTCACGTGAACGCCGGGGCTCCTCCACCTTCCTGCCACTCTGCTGCCGGGGAGCGGCTCGGAAGGAAAGTGCCTCCCCACTGACAGCTGCCAAGGAGATCCCGCTCTCACCGGCCCGCAGCATGCCCTCACGTTCCGTTCGGAATGGTCATTTTTCAAAAATGAGGACTTCAAATTTCCTTAACGCTGTCGAATTTCCTTTAAACACAGCTGTCTTCTGGACTCCTTGGAGGAATTTGCTTAAATGTTGTGCCACAGCAGTCTTACAACTCTGTGAAATCTGTATTTCCGCACCCGCCAGGCAAAGGGATTTTAGAGCCGGGCTCCACGGACCTCTCAAGGTGTATGGCAACAGAACTGCTGCAGAAGGCAGCCAGGAAAACCAAATCTCATAACCAGGAAACTTCCACTTACTACAGAGGGTACAGTGCCACTGGAAAACTTTCAGGGACACAGAAAAACCTGCAAGACCGAAAGCAGTGCAATGCTCCTCTATACAACTGCTCCTCATAATTGGTTTTCACTGCTTTTATACAAATTGTTTCACAAATTTGAAACTATGATGCTTTTAACACTTTCCAAAAAATCATCTTGATGCCTACTAAATCTTACTGTTGGCAGGTTTTTGCTGATGGTTGTCGCTGTTGGAGACGCAATAAAGAGCTTGACTCCAAGGTAGTAGAGAAATTCAGAAGGCCTTCTATTTACAAATCACCCAGCCCTTTTATAAAATGCTGTGCTAAAGAAAGCATATGATTAGTCTGTAAAATGAACACCTCTCTCCATTGGTTAAATAATAGAAACAACACCTGGGAGAGGGTTCTCATGAAAAACTTAAAAATGTTCTAGTTATTTACACGGATTTGTCCTTGAAGGAAGAACTCTCAAGAATTCTTCCCATAAGAAGAAAATCAGCTACTGACAGGCTGAAAAACCTTACAAACTCAAAAATATGAAGCCCACAGATGGTCAGCTGAATTCCCCCACTCTTCTAATTGTCCTATTGTTTTACCCTTATTTTAAACCAAAATTAACAAGTTATCCATGGCAAAAAGAAAAAGGGATGGTTTTTGTTATGTTTAAAAGGACTGCGCTGTGTTATTTAAAACAAAGATTCTTTTCTACAGATTGCATACAGCAGCCCTTCCAAGGGAAGTAAGTGGACACCTGTGAGAAGCTGTTCATAACTCTCAACAATACCATTAGAGAGGACATGCGTAAGAGGACCCATCAAAATATCTAGGCTTCCTCTACCAATAAAATTATTTTCTATTATTCATTTACTACATTAATTCACATTATTTCCATTCAAAGTATGACAGCCCCACAGCAGCTCCATGTATTAGACATGACTAGAGCCATATATATTTCCATTTCAGTATTGATAGAAATGACAATATGAAGTCTTCAGTCAAGCTTTTCCATAACAAAGTATTACCACTGAAAAACATGATCTGTAGGAACTTTGTATGCAAAAAGTATTTTGTTTATGTGACTGCCATTTGAGACTGCATTTATGCAAAGGAAGAAGTGATGGGCAGCAAGACCACAATTACCAGACTAGTCTCTTGCCATTCTGGTGGTGACCCAGGAGGAGCAAATGCATGATAAAAGGTGTGCAAGTCTGCAGGTGCACTTGGATAGCTGAGGCTCGTTATCAAACAAAAGTTGTGTGGCCAGACTGCATCCATAGACAGCCCAGGGAGAATTCCAGATGTCAGACAGACAATGGGATTGGCTGTATTTGTTATTGCAGCAAGTTAAAGGCTTAAGGCAATTTTGCATATGCAGAACAGCAAAGTTTCTTTTTAAGATTACACTGTTTCCTGTGCAGCAAGAAGTGCAGCAAATGTGTTTGTTCATAAGCACTTACTGCAAGCATAAACCCAGATTTCTCTGATCATCATGTCTCAATTCAATAGTAATTTCTTGGTTTTTTTGTAGAATCAGCAGACTGCTGTTTAAGCTTCCCATACATGAAAAGTCCATCTTTCCATGAGTTTCACTGAGTTTCTCAGTGAAATAAATGAAAAGGAAGACAAAAATGTAGTGAAGAATTTTACCACATCAACCAGTCAACTTTCAGAATCACAAGCACATAATAACTTACACTGGTGCAAAATGAACAGAGAATCCTAATATCTTAGCTAAACCTCAGTTGCACCAACAATGCCACTTTATATATACTTTCTACACCTTCAAACAAATTCCCAACATGCAAAGTATGAGCAGAGCATCCACGTGAAAGGTTTTGTTAGCTGGGCTGAAAGTTAGTTTATCTAAAAGTGGATTATTTGTAATCATGTACTTGTTTAATCATGTTCATTCATGGAAATCAGGCAGCCTTGTCTTCCTAAGTAAGAAGCTTTAGAATAGCTTCTCTACTGAATGAAACAGAGTATTTGAAGACACTTAACCAAATGTGGGATTATGATCTCTGCTGGTCTGAAACAGGATCATCCATGGTTTCATGAACAACCTCAAGTCAGTCTAAAGAAACAGACTTAAGGTCTTTAACTAATTAAAATCAACTCTTAACGGGAAGACCCAACTGAGCTTTCCTGAAACATGAAGCAATCCAGTATCTGACTGTGAGCTATGTAAGGAATCAAAGCAGTCCAGAAAATACAACGTGACTATATTTCAGGGAAGAGCTACTTGCAGTTTTCACTCTCTTGAAGTTTTTGCTTGATCCCTACACTCCTTTGGATCATCATGACAACCATATTATGGAATTAAACATGTCATTTCAGTCCCACACATCTCATGCCTAATTAAAATTTGACAGTAAAAGGACTGATGCTCAGTTCTACCACTGAGAGTCTGTAAATACAATAGGAAATGTTGCAATTTTTCAGATACAATATGATTATTTTAAATTGTTTTTTAAATTAAAAATTTAAGCTGCTTCTGGAATTCTGACTTTTAACTTCTGCTTATGTATTACCTTCAGCAAAATATCTTCACCAGTCCCAGGCAAGTCCCTGCTGCAACAGAGGCATTCATAAAGAAATTTAACAAGTACACAGCCTTTCAGTTCTGCCTTAAGAGTTTAAAATGCATTGGAAACATTTTTTGTCAAATGGTCTGTTGTTTCTTTCAGTGAAACTGCAATGATAATAAGAAAGGCACAAATGTATTACAGAATTTAATCAATCGATTTCCATGGCTGCATGGGTATAATATTTGACCTGATTTGTATTGACATTTTTCTAAACTTCTATTAGATTTGAAAGCTTCATTAACATTATTTTTCCTTCAGTTCTCTACTTTACTCTGGTTTTGGCTGTAGTCTTCAGCAAATCCTATTCAAACACAGCAACATCACACATCTTTTATTTCCAAACAGTTTCACCCAAATAGGATTAGATAGTTTTTCAAGAAAATGTGGCTACTTTGAAAATGTTCCAGAAGTAACACACAGCTATCCACTCATGTGGCCGGGGTCAGACAGGTAACTGTAAGTTGTTAACATGTAATCATGTAATGAGTTTTGCTTGAGCAAAAGATGCTTTGAACAGTATACCTAAAGATTTCTCTGCTTACTATATGTTGATCTCTGTAACATCAGTGAGTTCCAAAATTTAATTATGTGCTGTGTGAAAAACTGTTTTTGTTTAAACTACCTTCCTGGAAGTTTTCTGTGTGCCCCAGTTTCTCTTTTGTGAAGCAGTGGAAAAAAAACAAACCACCACAAACAAAAAAACACCAACCCCCAAAAAACCCTACAGGAAATAAAAACTCTCTTTTCACATCCCCAAGCCATTCATGACTATACAGACCTCCACTGTAGGTGATATTATGTCTCCTCCAATTCCCTGTTTTCCAGACAGAAAATTTCCTACACTAATTAGTTCCTATTTGTATAAAAGCAGCCCCATACCTCTGACCGCATTCACCGGCCCTCCACGTACACTAATTCTGCTCTAACAAAGGGAACCAAACTGGACATGGTACTCCAGAAGCAGGCACAGCAGAGATTACCCAGTGACATAAGGATTTTGCTGTTCTCGGTTTCCCTCTCAGCAGTTTGTAATGTTGTGTTTGCCTTTCAGACCAGCACTGAATGCCAACCGAGCTGCTGCTGTTTTCAGGGAATGACCCACAGCCAGTCAAGGTCCCTCAGTGAGGGCAACAGCTTAGCTTAGCTTATGGAATAGCATTTTCTTTTCTCATCTGTATTTCTTTTACAAACAATTAATTTTGCCTTCTCTACTGATCACTGACTAAGCATCGCCAATTTATCCTCCAACGGTTTGCACTCAGCACTAAATTTTACTACTTTGAATAAATATTTTCACATATTTGCAAACTTTCTCTTTCCATGCTTTTTTCCATTTCCAGTTCATTTAGGATTATGTTGAACAGCTGCAGGAACCCCTGCAGAAATCCCTGCTTTTTCTCCACCAGTAACTCCCCCTCCACTCACAGGAAACTGACTACCTAAAGCAACTCTCCATTTCTTATTTTTCAGTCAATTAGGAATCCACAAGAGGGCTTACAATTTAACCCTTGGGAGCTTAGTTTCTCTGCAGCCTAAGAGTGGCTGCAGCAGAAGAAAAACTATGTACTGACTATAATAAAATAGGACCAAAAGAAAGGAAAACACACAGAGATTTCCCTGCTGCTGCTGCTTTGCACAGGCCCTGCCACATCGCTTGCATCAGAGGATCAGGCAGAGCATATGGATGGCGGTGCCTGTGCAGCTGAATCCCCTGCCAAACATCCCATACAGCTTCCCAGTGATACCACATGGTCAGCATCAGGCAGCCAAGCCCACATGCTCATTTCTGGATGGCCCCACCCACCACATGCCACAGAACTCCAGAGACTGCGAGCCCAGCACATCCATGCATCCATGGCACCACTGCTCTAAAGACACTGCAAACAGAGCCAGGGAGACTTACCTAAGCTGGGCTCCTGCAGAGAGGAAGAGACCCATTGAACGTGGTTTTCATAAATTTAGGTCCTCTCAGGTCCTACAAAAAACTGCCACATACACCCACTGCACAAGGGTGATACTGATCCCCAGCCTTAAATAAAAGGGAAAGAAAAGGGAAACAGGACAGTTGATATGAAAGATCCAAACAGAAAATGCATTTTTAACATTTCAACCTCCTCTTGGCATGAATTCTTCCTTCATGAAGAAAAGGGATTTTTCCCTTTTATTTCCCTGAATGACTGAGCTCTCTTGGTAATCAGCCCAGTTAGGCTTTATTATGTAAAGCATCTGGATTTGAAACTGGGATTCATAAGCAGAGATGGCAGTATTCTGGTTTTGGCAGCACCTCACTCTTTCACAAGGAGAAAATTGTTCCTAGATTCACAGTCTCAAGAAATACAGAGAACTTAGCAAATACATGGAGGAAGGAGGGAAAACAAAAAATCAAAGTTTTTCTTCTTAAAAACTTGACACTCAAAACACTCAGACAAGCCAGAGTATGGGCAAGGTTCACTCATATAGGAACACAGACTAAAGCAGCTTTCCAATGTGCAAGAGCAGTTAATAGAATCATTCCATCAAAATTACGCCTTAATTAATATGTTAATTAACCAAATCTCCATCAAGTCCTCAGTGTCTCCTCAACCTCAATAAATTTTTCTTTGACAAAGTACATGCCATACAGAAGAGGTCCTAGCAGCTGCTCTCCAGGTTCTCATCTGGGATGTGTGATAACCCACACAAGGACTAGGCTGAGGTGACACCCAGATCAAGTTCTCAGCAGTAGGGGAAAAGCTTCACCCTCCCCTTCCTTTTCCATTATTGCTCAAGCCCATGGCTGAAAAGTAGTGAAAGATAGATGAAATGCAACATACGCATCTCTATTTGATTGCCTCTTCTCCAGTTTACCCCAATCTTGCTACAATGCAGCACCCTGTACTTTCAGTCTGCCCCAAACAGATGCTTCCTCCCCACCAACTGCAATCTAGCCTCTCCTCAAAAAAAAACCCCAACAAACCCAAAACAAAAGCAAAAACAAACAAATCAATTAGTTCTTAAAGCTTAATTTAGTTACTAACTTTCCCTATTTTGTTCCTTTCATAACCTGTGTCTCAGCTTCACGCTACAGCAGTATTCCTCATACTGCTGTGAAGTTTTGTAGCAAGGCTCTTCAGCCTGAATTAACTTAAAATGATCGACCAGATCACAGGTTTTAATACTTCCTAGCATTACAGGAAGGGCCTTCTTTTTCCCCAGCCTCCCTTGCTTGGATGAAATGTTATTTGAATCTTTTCTACTTGTCTTCTCTGTTTCTTAAGAGTACCAAGTTTCTTTGTAAGTGCTTCATTCAGATTTCCTCTTTGTCCTTTTCTTGCCACATGGGATTAAGTAATCACTGCACAGCCAACAGCCTTGAAAGAGTTTATTTAATTTAACACCTCCAGTTGCCCCTGCTCCAGCTGAGGGGTGTTCCAGTCTTTTATTCTTCTTTAGTCTGAGGAGCTAAACTATCCAGATGTGCCCACAGCTGCACTCCTCTAAAAGCAGGCATGGCAATAAATGAATCAATGTTGCCTTTTGCCAATATAGTGCCAAGTAAGACCCTTCCTTTCTAAGTTTACTGAGATATCTTTGGAGATGAAGGAAGTACTTTGTGTAGAAGTTAGGAAGACTGAGAACAGGAAGCATAAAGGTGATCAGGGAATGAATTTGCTGCAAAAAGGAGTAATATGGAAGGAAATGAATCATCACTGTTATTTCCTTCATTGGGGCACTTCCATATATATGTACAGTTAAAGGAAAGGACTCACAAGGGTAACTACTCCAACCATGAAATAAATGAAACCACAGTAATTTAAATGTATATAAATAAAATAGTGGATGCCAGGGAGCCCTGGTTTCAGAAGATCAGCTACTGGTACCATGATAAATAAATAGATGGTAGGGCATAGATGCAGAGATGGCACAGTCTTATTCTTCCACAGACTTAGTATTATGTATGCAAATGCTGAAATTAAATGGATCCAGAAAACACATCCCTTTTGTATTCTGTTGTTAGGGTGATTTTCTTTTCAAAGGACATGCTGGATGAGGGGTCATAAAATTAATTTCTTCCCTCCAAAAGTCTGTCCAACATTTTTTTAGAGCTCAAACCTAAAAAGTATTAGGCTTTAAATCAAATGACGTGTGTGTGTTCAGATTTTGAGTATTGAAAGTCTATATTTTATGACATGCCCTACTTTGTAAAAATCCGTGTTTCAAAAGAACGAGCTGCACACATAAAAGTTCAGCAGGTCTACCATTCAAGTCAGGATTGATTTAAAACACTCAGGAGATTTCTCTGTAACAAAAAGTGATATTGAACTGCCACATATAATCGTTAATTTTACATACAATCAACGATATAAAAAGTACTCAGAATAAAAAAGCAGGGTTTTTCCAGGACTATTCAATTTGATTACACAGAATGAAACTGAAGTGCTTACCCCTGAGGAACAGGCTGACAAATTTTAACACAGATAAAGGGCTCAGTAAAAGGATGTCAACTTTCATTTGGAACTTTTTTTAAATCACAGAACCATTAGGTTGGAAAAAATCTTTAAGATCACTGAGTCCGAGCATTAATGCAGCACTGCCAAGTCCACCTCTAAACTGTGTCCCTAAGTGCCACATCTACACAGATTTTAAATACCTCCAGGGATGGAATGGCATACATCTTAAAATTTAACTGCCCTTTTCCACTTGTACATTTTAAAAGGTGGCATTCAGTGGAGCTTTAGGGTGACAGAAAACTTTTCCCTTATTGTAAAAGGAAGTAGTGCAATGCTCAGGTAAAGCACTGAGGACATGGGAAGATTCAGTTTGTGGCTGGTCTGGCAGAGCTGCCCACCTCTGGCAGATGTGCTGCCCCAAGGCTGCTCACCATCCCAGACTGGGTGCTGGCCTCCCTCCTGGAACGCACCTCAAGCACTCTTAAAGGACTTGGCTTTCCCTTAATGCAAACCAGGAAAATTTAAATAGGAAAGTAATTTTTCTATTACTCATCTAAAAATCTCTTTCTAGTAATCATCTAGAAATAGGATAGTAATTTCCAACAACCACAAGGATATTTCACCTGCAGCAAAGAGGCAACACCCCAAACAAGATCTCAGTCTTGCTGCAGAACACTCACACTTATCACACGCCCTGCTATGGTGCTGTTGTGCCCAACAGAGCTTGAAAACTTCTCTCTCTGTTTCCTTACCAGACCTATTGCCCCGATCTATTTTAATGCAAACAATCCTCAGTAAATAAAGGAGCATTATTTTCTTATTTTTGTTGCTTAATACAGCAGGTACCATCAAAGTGGCAGAAGATTCCACTTAGGGAAAAAATGCATTTAAAAAATGTTTTCCAAACAATTAAAACTTTTTCACTTCTTGACATGCAAAAATCACTATATCCAATTTACAATGAACTGTTGTTGGTTTTGGGTTTTTTTGGGTTTTTTTGATTAGGATATGAAATATTTTCAGATCCCCTTTATTTTCCATTTAATATTTTTCATGGAATATTGTACTTCTCAAACAAGCTAAATTTAACTGATCTTTCCTGGGACACGGTCTGCACAAAACCCTCAGCAGATGAGGGAAAATGCTCTTCAGTTTATAGTTACTCTGCTGCATTACAGTAAAACTGTCAGAAAGAAAAATGTCATCTTGATTTCTTTATGTTGTCATATCCAAACTACCATTTCATGCTTTCTTGAAACAGAAAGACTGAATTTTTGCTTCAATAGGCTTATGGAAGTACCACTGTTAGTTTTCTTGAATGACCACAGTCCTAAACTGTTACTGCTTTGGAAGGAAAAATATAAACAAGAATGTATATATTTCCTTGTTTCTTTGATTGCCTATCACTGTTGCTTTTTCTTATTTTCCCTCTTTGATTCTTCAGAATTATTTCAAATCCAAAATAAGGATTCTCTTGTCTGTGAGAAACTTCATACAATGCTGGGGGGTTTTCACTTACTTAAAATGAAGTAAAATTAAGTGCTTTTTGATAAAAAAAGAGATTTTATGGACTTCATTTTCAAATAATTTAAGCTTTAAAATGACTAGATATGTTAAAAATTATCACAACCACAATCAAGAGATGGCCCATAAATCCACAAAGATTATCACAGAGGGCCATGCTCACAGAGAGATGCATCCCCAGAGTACAGTACACCATTTTCCTATTCCAGCTCAGGAGACATTTGTTTCTACCCTACCCAGGTGCTGTCAGGTCAGCTGCAGAAAGTCACTGGTAATTAATCTCCAGGATTCACCAGGAAGTGCAAACTATCTTCAACAATGGTATTTTCAACAGTTGCTTTGTAATCATGCTGCTCTTGCACTGTTATCTGTTTTCATTGAGTCACATCATGGTTTATAAGATCTAAACATTTGAAGTGATACTTCCACAAAATTTCAGGTTTTGTATTCTTGCTGTTTCTCAAATGCTAAAGTTTGTTTCTGCAAAATTTTGCTCTCAGCGTTGTTCTCTTTGCAAGATCAGTTTCAACAAGCTGTAAATTACTCCTTCAGCTGCCAGCTCCCTCCCAGAGCCTCAAAACATCAGTGCCATGGCAAAGTCTGAATCCCTGAAGAAGAACACCTGGATCCTCTTCGCCATTCCTACTTGTGTACCCAAGAGGAAGAACATTTTCAGGGTTGAATACTATCAGTGCATCAGCAGAGCACAGACAAGCAGCAGAGAGAACAGGGAGGTGTACATTATGAGATGTGATTTAAAAGCAGAATTCCAAAGGGTAGCATAAAGAAGAGGCTTAAGGATACCAGATACCATGGAAGGCCCAACTTGAAAATTTAGCTATAACAAGACCAAGAGACATGAAAGGAAGAGTCTCTGCAGCCCCTAGAGATTGATCTGCATCAGCACCCCCCTCAGACCCATTTACTTCCTTCAAGAACTCAACCAACCCTTTAGAATAAAATAAGACAGGCATTAAGGAGATAGTCACTTTTGCATCAGTAGTTCTTAGCATGGTTGGATCTGTCATTGCTAGCATCCCCTATTACAGAAGCAAAAACCATTAAGTAACTTTGTCTGGAAGGCCCTATTTTTTAAAACCAAAGTTAGATAGTTTATAGTTAAACATTGCTAACAACTAATGTTTGAAATTATGTCATCAAATACAGAAATCAGAGATTCTTTAAGTATCCAAAAGCTTTCCATAGCACAAAGTTACATGTATAAACTGTTATTCTACTTCATCTTTCTAAGTATCAGACTTCTCTTCATTGTCACATGTATGTGCAAATGGCATATTTGTAATTACCAGTGGTGCACTGGGTTGCAAGCAAAGAGCTCTCAAAAGCAGGGTAGTTTCAGATGGTTTAGCTTTTATTCCCTTATGGAATGAACAGCATGCTGTTCAAGAAACTAAACTGTTTGCTCTACAATAGAAAAAATGTTTCTGTTGCCTACACTTTTCAAAGCGTAAAGGCAACAAGAAAGGGATATGATGGCACTCGGAAAACACAACTCAAATAACTGCACTGTACAAACAGCTCTTTCATTCTCTTTTTGTCCCTTTTCTTTTCCCTTGACATTTGCAAGGGAGTATTTAAAACCAAAGACTAGTTTCTCATGTAAAGGACAGTATCTGACTGCTCTCCCCACCTCCTCAACCCCCCCAACAGTTTGTACACAAATCCCTCAGTACACACAGAGCTCATGGACCCTTCTAATGCAGTACTAATAACTTAGAGCACACAAAGCAAATAGTAATAAAAAAAAGTCCATGAAAACGTCAAGTCTTTTCTAGAGGGAGCTCTTCAAAAAGATATACCTCATTAATGACATTCAGTATTATCTGTGGGGGAAACACAGTAAGGTCTCAGATCCAAAAGTTGTTTAATACTCATGAATAAGACCCCAAATGCAAAGAGTCTAGTAACTAAACTCATACATAATTTCATGTGAACAGCTGCCTCCTTTTAAAAAGAAAAGGACTTTATGAAACATTTTAAAGCCTATTTTTGAAAGCAATCCCACCATGGACTCACTGCCAGATGGCTATAACACTTGACAAGATACAGACAATGTTTTGTCAACGTGTGTTGTGGCTTTTCATACTGCCTAGTCTTCTCAGTACTGTATGTTATTTTCCCATTAAATATGGGAAACCCCTTTACAAACAGAAAGGCAGTCACAAATATGACTTCTACTTTATGTACCTGTGATCCAGGTACACACAATGAAGTTATGTTAAACATACTTGCTGAAAAACAATCCAACTCTTTGACAATACTTGCTTAACAGAGTTTCTCTTTCTTAAAATACAACAATACAGGTTTAAATTAATTCTTTCTGGTGTAATAACACAACCACACTGTTACATTGAAATTTTTTTGGCTCAAACAGTTGGAAGCTGATCATAAGCATCACTAAAATCTTCTAACACAATATATGAAATCATACTCCTTTCAGTCAGAGGAAAAATACTCATCTGTGAGAACATATACATGTATCCCATATTGAATTACTTAGACAAATAAAACCAATGTCCTGCCAAAATTCTATTGTATGGCATATGTAC